>JAOBBB020363239.1:0-10190 GCA_025331005.2 Zoanthus gigantus
CTGGCTAAGAACAATAAACGTACTAAAATTTACTATATGGAAATGCAGAGAGTAAATCTCGATATGTATATGATAAAATATTTTACTACGTACTTGGACTAGTTTGACCACAAGTTTATTAGTCCACCAAAGCAGTTCCTAAAATGTTTACACTAGCAAACTACTGCTCATTTCAAAGCTTGTATACTTTCAGTATGTCTTTCTATCACTTACTGTAGAATAAATTATAGTTTCATTTCCGTACTGTAAAGACTATAGACTTGAAGGATCATGCATATTATTTGTGACATGAATGATGAATAATGAACTACGAATAATGAATAGTGAATAATGAACTACGAATAATGAATAGTGAATAATGAACTACGAATAATGAACGAAGAATAATGAATAGTGAATAACGAATAGTGAATAACGAATAGTGAACTACGAATAATGAATAATGAGATATGAATAATGAACTAGGAATAATGAATAGCGAATAATGAATAGTGAATAATGAACTACGAATAATGAATAATGAGCTATGAATAATGAACTATGAATAATGAATAATGAACTACGAATAATGAATAGTGAATAATGAACTATGAATAATGAATAATGAACGACGAATAAATGGTGAATAATGAATAGTGAATAATGAACTGCGAATAATGAATAGTAAATAATGAACTATGAATAATGAAGTACGAATAATGAATAGCTTCTTTATGAGCTTCCTCGCCATGTGTAGCCTTAACTTTAATTATCATTGTAAGTATTATTTTTATTTATATATGGCTAATAAATTGAACTTGAACTTGAACTTGAAACTTCTAAAATAGATGTTTTAATTGCTTCGGCACTTTGCTGGTTCTAAGAAACTTAACGGCTCTCACCACAGTGAAAATGGATCGAACACCTCCAAAAATGCCATCAGTTACACTGGACACCAATTCATTATGAACTTCACCTTTATTGACACAATCAAGCTTGATACCTTCCTTGCTCTAAAAACAAGAATGATTTTAAAATGATTATACATCCATCCATAAAAAAATGTAACTGGTGTCTAGATATTTTGGTTGGATATCTTCCTTGTTTCAAAAAAACCTAAGGGTTTTACATCCCGTTATTGTAACCATAAAGATGTTGGATCATGTGTACTATCACCCACCTCGGTGCTATATCGGCCGATATAGCACCGATATGTTGGCCGATACCCCTCCGCAACTCCACCGCTATGTCGGTCGAGTAGCTAACCGCAGCATATCAGCGGTATATCGGCAGTATATCGGTGGTATATAGGCAGTATATCAGCGAGAAACTTATTGTATCGGTCAATACATGAATTGGCCGACGTATCAACCTATACACAGCCATATTTTATTCATGTCACGTGTGACATATTAGCTTTATTTTAATCTTACAATTGTTACATAAATCAAGTCTAAGCCTGATGAGATTGATGAGATATTTTCCTTTAAAAGGGTTATTTATATTCCCAGTTACTTGAGTCGTACAAGTAATGCAAACAGGTGTAATGAATAGGCTGCCATTTTTTGTTTAATTCCGGATGTTGGTGGATGTTGTATATTTTAACTTGAAACGGCTGGATATATTTTATTCCTTAGCTTGTGAGTTACTTATATTGCTAAAAAAATTCACAAGCAACTGGAGACCTTCTGTTAGGACTGGACCACCTTTTAGAAAAACCAGATAAATCACTGATACGCTACATTGTCAGTTAGCATTGAAAAAAATTAAAATTGTTGCGGTTTTTGCATGGCGCCAATTTAGGATGTTTAGGGTTTTCATCGATACCAGTTATGCGCTTGTATGACTTGTATTTTAATTTGTATCATTGTTTTTTTTGTTCAGGAAATTGTTTCTCCTCAAACCAAAAATGATACTACATTCAAAGCTATGGGTTTTATTCCAGGAGAAACATTTGGTAAGAAATGGTTTGAAACTTATGAGGAAAAATTTATCTTGAAGGAGAACATGTCCATTGGGTATCGTAGTGTACATTACGTGTATCATACACGAAGTGATAACTGTTTTGTCATGCCCTCCCTAAAAATTAGTGAGCATGCTCCTTTTTCTGGTCACGACCGACATTGTAATAAAGTGTAAAAATAGGTTACACGTTATATATTTGTAAGTGTTATATTTTTGCCTTGCTGCCCTTAGAAAATTTATGCTTTACCTTGATGCCCCCTAAACAATGAAAAAATTGCTGCGGTGCCCTGTCAAAATATGATTTTTTAATGCAAAATTTGCTGTGCCCCCTGAGAAGGCCAGTTCAGGGCCTGTACTACTATTTACTATTACTACTATCATTACTATTACTGCTACTTCTGTTGCTGCTGATTTTATCATCATCATCATCATCATCATCATCTTCATCATCATCATCATCTTCATCATCATCATAATTATTATTATTATTATTTTGAGGATTGTATTTAATCAGCATTGACTAATTGTTACCTAACCAGCTCAGTATGTGTATCATTAATGTTAGTTTTATAGAATTTTTATGTACAAGTTCTACTGTTTTGATTAAGATTCTAAACTAGAATACACACAAAAGAGATACTAATACTTTACAATTTGAATTAATTTTTTTTTCATTTCCAGGAACTCATAGCCTTGTAATTTTATCTTCTGGAGGAAAACTTTTTTGTTTTACAAATTTAAAATTGGAGGAGCTTCATGAAGGTAATTTTAGCTTGTGAAACCAGTAGTTTATGACAACAAGTATTCTAATACAGTATATCTGCTATTCTAACATATCTAATATTAATGATTGTAAGATTAATAAAAAATAATAATTATACTGTAATAATTCTTTGGTGATGGGATGGACACATTACACCGTACTCTCGTGTGAAGCTCTTGATCCAAAGTGAGAAATCTAAAGTTAAGATAAGCGAACTATTATTCATGGATGACCTGAAATTGTATGGCAAAAACAAAAAAACAATCTGGGATCGAAACCATGCTCGGCCAAAGCTGACTCAAGCTATTATCATATCAAAGTTGACTAAAGTAAAATCAAACTGATGTCCAGTTTTTGCTTAGAGGTAACCTGCGATGGATTAGTGTCCTGTCCTGCTGGACAGCAACAATAAAATGTGCCATTTTTACCATGTTCGTTGTAGTTAATTAATAATTACTTACAATAAAGTAGTGATCGATGGTATTGAGCTAATAGTTATGATCGATTTGTGATTTGTTTGTTTTGTTGAACTTCATAATTGAGAGTGTTTGTATTTGAGTGGCAATGGAGTTCCAAATTTCAAGTTAAAACTTATGCATTGTAAAACCTTACCTTCGGCGGGAGTGGCTGGCGCAGTTGGTAAGATCTCTGCCTTCTAGCCACAAGGTCTCTGGTTCAATCCTCGTTTTTGTCGTGATTCAACTATTTATGTGACCCTCTTTTCAGCCTAAGCTAACTCAGCTTTCCATCCTTCTCTCTCTCTCTCTCTCTCTCTCTCTCTCTCTCTCTCTCTCTCTCTCTTAAACCCTTGAGCCCCCAGTGGGGTATGGGTATGGGGCCACTTTCCATCCCTCCAGGGTACATAGGTATATGAGTACCAGCATCTGCTGGGAGCTAACCTGCGGTGAATTAGTGTCCCGTCCAGGGGGAGTCAAAGATTCTCATCCGCTTAACACTACAGAAACTGGAGATAAGTGCCAGCTCCATGGGCCACTAGGCTTGTAAAGGATTTAGCTTAATTCTTTAGTGATGTGATGGACACATTACACTTTAGTCTAGTGTGGAGCTCTTGATCCAAAGTGAGAAACGTAAAGTCAGGATAATCGAACTACCTTTATGGATGACCTGAAATTGTATGGCAAAAACGAAAAACAATTAAATACACCTGTCATCATAATAAGAATATTTAGCAGTGACACCAGAATGGAGTTTGGTATCACTAAATGTTCAATCTTGATCACGAAGAGAGAAAAGAGAGAAATCTGATGATGTTGTTATGCAAAGTAATGGAATTATGAAAGGTTTTGAAAAAGTAAGGAGTAGATATATATTTAGAAATTTTAGTGGAAGATGAAGATGAAAACAGAATTATTTGAGGTGGGCTAAAAAGATACTGAAATGCAAACTGAATGGTAAAAACATATAATCCAAGCCGTAAATGCTAGGGGTGTATCAATCATTGAATATGGAGCAGCAGTAATTAACTGTAAATGAGCTGATAGCTGTTAATTTGAAAACGAGAAAGCTACTAATTAAAAATTAGACCTCGAGGACGAATGGACTACGAGTCAATAGCCCATGAGGCCAAACGGGTTATTCAAACTCGTAGCCCATGAGGCCGAGAGGTCTAATTGTTTTAGACCTCTAATCAGTCAAAAAAGGATGTACAAATTTTTAGACCTGTTTTAGACCTACTAATCAGTCTAAAAAGGATGTACAAATTATATTATCGATGAAATCCTCTGATATCATAGCAAAACTGGACTCATTACTATTTTGATCCGCCATCTTTTCTCCACTAATAGCGTAAGGGAAATTTTATTTATCTTGTTACAAAAATCATTAAAAATATTTCTACTTCAGGAAACATTTGGGTCGGGAAGATTGTTTTCTCACCACTTTCTGTTTTTTTGGAACAAAATACTGCACAAAAAGTCTGCACATTTGGCCTGCCTCCCCTCTGCAGTTTTAAAACCATATATCAGTTTAAACTATATATTTCTAAACTATATTTAAAAATATACACACATTATATAATTTTATTGAAAATAATTTAGACGTGCTATTCTGCCAATCTTACAGTTCTTTGTCGGATTCATTTGTCAGAGATCTTCTTAATTCGTTTATTAATTGTCATATCTCAACAGCTATTGCAGCACAGAATGTTGAAGTAATTAAAGAGGTGAGTACAAAAAAGTGTGTTGATTTTGTTCGAAATACTAGCAACATGTTCCAATAAACATTTTGTGGATACTGATACCTCATACCTGGGAAGTTCTAGTTTTCTCGTTACATGCATGTACTAATAAATTCGACGTGGGATATGCACATCAACACTTCCTTTTTGTAATTACCATGGTAATCTCCTTTTTGTTCCATTACATTTATAGGGTGTAATAGTTCCCAAATTTCTCTGTTTTCATAGCGTCTTTCACGTGACAACTTGAGGCTTCATCCGTTCTCGTATGCTTCAGCTCGACCATAAAGGCAGACGGATTTGTTGAATGTTGTTGCAATAGTTGCTTTTTAATCTGTATCTTGATCTTTTCCTTTTTCCCTTACCACTGGTCTCCATATGTAGGATGTTGAATATTTGGTGGACGAGTGTTAGTAGTTTTTTATCCTCAGACCTAAGCAGTGCCTATGATGTTTCTGTCTGTACATAAACGAACAAATAGTCGAGTTTCATGTTTCTTCCTTGAGGTTTCTAGATTAGGAAGAAAACTAACCATTCTGTACAGAAACATCTTTATGGTTACAATAACGGGATGTCAAACTCTTAAGTTTTTTTGAAACAAGGAAGATATCCAACCAAAATATCTAGACACCAGTTACATTTTTTTATGGATGGATGTACAATCATTTTAAAATCATTCTTGTTTTTAGAGCAAGGAAGGTATCAAGCTTGATTGTGTCAATACAAGTGAAGTTCATAATGAATTGGTGTCCAGTGTAACTGATGGCATTTTTGGAGGTGTTCAATCCATTTTCACTGTGGTAAGTGAGAGCCGTTAAGTTTCTTAGAACCAGCAAAGTGTCAAAGCAATTAAAACATCTATTTTAGAAGTTTCAACTTCAAGTGCAATTTATTAGCCATATATAAATAAAAATACTTACAATGATACTTAAAGTTAAGGCTGCACATGGCGAGGAAGCTCATAAAGAAACTATTTATTATTCATTATTCGTAGTTCATTATTCATTATTCGTAGTTCGTTATTCATTATTCATTATTCATAGTTCTTTATTCACTATTCATTATTCATAGTTCATTATTCACTATTGATTATTGATTATTCGTAGTTCATTATTCACTATTCATTCGTAATTCACTATTCATTATTTATAGTTCATTATTCGCTATTCATTATTCATAGTTCATTATTCACTATTCATTCGTAGTTCACTATTCATTATTCACTATTCATTTTTCATAGTTCGTTATTCATTATTCGTAGTTCATTATTCGTAGTTCATTATTCGTAGTTCATTATTCACCATTCATTATTCATTATTCGTAGTTCATTATTCCCTATTCATTATTCACCAAGACACGAAAAATTGATAAGTTTGAGTGCATGAAGGCGTAGGTGTAGTCAAACGCATTAAATGATCAGAAATCGCTTACAGTTTAAGTCCAGTAATTCAACTTGGTAATTAAATTGCAGAGCTTTTACAAGTTTTTGTTAAAAATATTATTCATTTTACACTATCTACATCCTGCCTAAGCCACAAAGCGATAAAGACTAAATAAATAAATAAAGTGAAAAAGTACAAAAAAGGTTTTAAAACTAACATTTGGATTTTGAATGTGTTACAACAGTTCCCGTTTTGTTACGAATGTTCCCGAAAACGGTTACAAAAGGTCCTCGAACGTTACAAAAGTTCTCCAAATATCATACTAAAGTTCCTTAAGTTATGAAAGTGCCCCCCGAATGTTACAAAAGTACCCTTACTTTTGTTTCTTCTGGGTTTCTTCGCCCTCATGTATATTTTTTCATTTCCAAATCTTGTGTAAATGTAAATTATTTCTTGAGCTATGTTATCGGATGCTCTTGATCCACAAACAGCAAAACGTGTGGTTGATGAATTAAAATTTTCTGAAGGATTCCAAAGCCCAATCAAGTAACAATTCAATCCGATCGATGTTTTCCAAATAATTGAAGAGCATTTAAGCAGTCTATTCAGAATCAGGGCAGCAAGACATCGTAATCAAGGAACAGTTTGAGCACCTTAGTTAATTGTTCATATTAAGCATCGTCAAACAATGAGCAATGCAAAATTTCAGTTGAAGAAAAATATACGGCAATGCCAGATGATGAAGACATGGTCAATACAGAAAGCGAAGCCAGCATTGATTAGCTTGTACTGTCATGCGGAGAAGATAAAAACATTTTGACGAATAATAGAAAGTCGATCAAATGATGGGCAGACGGGGAAATTCAGTAATGACTGGTCAGTGGTAGATTCCAAATTAGTCAGCCTCAGATTGGTGTTAGATGGGCGTTTGGTCAGTGTTATATGGAAACCAGGCTTACTGTAAGTCGGCTGATGTTCGTACAGAGTCATTCTTGGTTGCATTTTTCGACGTGACCTTCGTAACTGCTTGGGACAATTGATGTCAAACCCAGTTTCATCGTCTCTAATTACCAGTTCAAAGTACAAACACAAGCATTTCCCCCACAAATTTCACCAAACAGCATGGTTACCGCTAACCAATGTATTCTGTGTTCACAAAAACATCCATTGCTTCCTAGCTATCCAAAAATTGACTTCAGAACTGGTTATTACACTCGTACACAAACCTACTCGGCCAAATTGACACGCATCAATGAAAAGTAAAGTATGGAAAGTTAGAATGAGGTCGTTTCAACTGAATAAAAAAAGTTTTTCTAACGGGTAAAAATGTAAGCTTTCACTGTCTACTACGTCAACATAGATAAAATGGTAAAAGAGAAAAGTTCTAGTATCTAATATGAGGGTAACTCAAGCGTGAAGTAGATGTTATGGCTAAAAGAACCAAAGTACAAACTGCCGTAAATACAAATTAAATAGCTATAGATATAACCATGCAAAATACTAATTGGGTAGTGATAAAAGATATGTAGAAGTGAATGCGTAAAAATGTTAAGAGGTATAGGATTGAGAATCCAGATTAATTAAGAAGTTTTACATTACGTAAGAACATTAACACGCTGTTTATTGGAAAAGAAGCAAAGTGGTAGAAAAAATGGAATTGAAACGAAGAATCTTAAAAGATACCGCCTTTATGATATCATATGGAAATGTCTAAATCAAAGGACCATTGTGCTAACTCTTTTTCATAGGAAAATATCCATATATACTTTTTTGCTGAGAGTTGGTAAAGATCCCAATGTTTAGAGGTCTGTTATGCTGAAAAAGTTCTTAATATCCTAATTTTACAATATGCAAGCTGCTGCAATGGACTTTCTAAGATCTTCACTTGTTTAATGCATTCAGGCATATCTAGAGAGACAACAGGAAAGGGGGTCAATGTTCTGTCGCACAAATACATAAGACAGTGCTTTGGGTAAACTCCTAGTTACCTTGAGGTTAGTAATAAAAAGAGCGTTAAGCCCAAATACTAGCTGCATACCCAGTTCCTGATAATTGTCTTCATATCTATATAGGAGATATACTATCCTTTTTGTAACCCGATGGTGTAGTTTGTCGGAATATATTTTCTTACTGTGCTTCAATAAAGGTTTGTCGCCTAACAGAAATGCATGGATTTATTGATTTAATGTCAATCTATCAATCTTTATTTTCTCTCTTGACAAATTTTACTCAGAATTTAGGGCTGTCTTTCATTACTACAGTTGGAACGCTAAAAATAATTTATTTTGTTTTTAGGGCAAAGGGGAAATGGCCCTAGCCATTTGGGCAATCAGTGAGCTAAGCAACAAATCACTGTTGGATTGCGTTGGTCATTTTGAAGGTACACAGTATGCAACCTTCCTTGTTGCCACTTTCACACTATACATATACAGTAGCAATATACATGTTTTTTGAGGCTGGGAAAGATTCGTACAATGGAACACGGAAATTATTAATTTTTTCTCTTTCCAACGCACTTATCAGAAAAAATCGAGAGAAATTTATTATTTCCGTATTTCATTGTACAAATCTTTCCCAGCCTCAAAAAACATTTATATTTGTATGAAACCTCCTTTGAGGTTAATGAGTATCTAGAGGTGTTTAAGTGAAGAAAATATTGGGCCCCAGGGATCCTTACGCTGCTAGCAAAACTATCTGCTACGTTGGCAGCGTGGTGGTCCCTGATAGTGTAGTGGCTAGCATGCACGACGAGTAATCCCAGGAGACGTGGGTTCGAGTCCCGCTCAGGGCAAAACACCGATGTTTTATGATAAGTGCGTTAGAAAGAGAGAAAATTGTTGTTTCCGTGTTTCATGTACAGTAGTAATCGATAGTAAACTGTAGTTTTGTTGTCATGAAAATGGCAGTGAATGATGTTAGTTGGTAATGTTTCTGTACAACAGGTGCGGGTTTTGTAAAATGCTGTGCAAGCATTGATGATACCTTTGCAGTTGTACTTGATGAAAAGGTAGGTTGATTTCAAGTGCTGTAGAATTAAGCCGACTATGTTTGCCTGAAGTTGTAACAGACACCAACATATGAGATGTTGAAGTGACGTTAGTAGTTTCCAAACCTTTAAATTTGTACTTTTATTCCTTCCCTGCATTGCATCTCGTTAGGCATCACAAAGGTTATCTTTCCTCCCTCGCAAGGGCCTTTTAAAATAGTTTCGTGCTTTTCGAGACGTGATACTGTTCCTGCGAGCCTTACTTTACTTAATTTATTTTATAACAATTATGCTACTCAAGGACAACTTCCAACACTTGACTAATGACTTCGAAGGACGTCTTACTGCTTGTACGTCCCAGGTACCAGTCCCCGGTCGCTCGATCAAAACTATAATTCCTATTTTTTTTTGATAAAAAAGCATATTTAGATGTGGAAATTTTTTTGGTTTTTCGAATTCTGAGTTTATAAATGACAATACTTTTAGTCTAAAAGATAGAAAAAAAAGCGATTTAGGGACTTGAATCTCAGCTGCTAGTAAAGTCCAGAGATAAGGCACACACGCACATTAAGAATGGCCTCAAGCTTTACGTTTTGATCACACAGCAGGAACTGCATCGTTGTAATTCACTTCAAAGTAGGAGCGATTAGCAAGGTATTAATTGTAGCCTTACTATAGTAATAGCAGCAGTAGTAGAAGTAATAGTTGCAGTAGCATATTACTAGTACTAGCAGCAAAAGCAGTAGTATAGTAGTAGTAGCAGTAGAAGTAGTAGTAGTAATAGTAGTAGCAGTAGTATAGTAGTAGTAGCAGTAGAAGTAGTAGTAGTAATAGTAGTAGCAGTAGTAGTAGTAGTAGTAGCAGTAGTAGTAGTAGTACTAGCAGCAAAAGCAGTAGTATAGTAGTAGTAGCAGTAGA
>JAOBBB020363333.1:0-10189 GCA_025331005.2 Zoanthus gigantus
TTGACAATTTTTGGAATTTTACTAAAGGAGGCGGCAGCAAAAAAGGAAGCGGGCAGGGACGAGAAACATCTAATTTTATTTTTACTTGGTCTAAGAAATGGTAATAGTTGTGAAAATTGGAGTGACCACATGTGCTCTTTGAGCGTCTTTTATTTGTAACGTCATCACTTCGGTGCTCTATTTGCCACACAGTGGATCTCTCCAGCCCTGCAATGCCACGCAGAAATTTTGATCGATTTAAAAAAAAAATTTGCTTGCATTAGTTTGCTGTTTATTTGAAAGTTATTTTATAAAAGTAATAAAACTTATTTTTCTATGGTTTTACCGGCATAATAAACCACTTGGGATGTTGGGAGAACACTTGAAAAATTTGTAAACCTTGTAGGCCTTTGGCTCGAGATTACAAACTTTTCTCGTTTTCTCCCATCATCCTGCGTGGTTTATTATGCAGGTAAAGCCATAGAAAAGTATATTTTATTGCTTAATTATATTTGGGTAATTATAGAAAACATAGTAGGAGTGGGAGAGATTGCTGGCAGAGTGGGGTAAATCCGGCCACCCTCGTAAAACCGGATCAAAACTGGATTGATGATGATGATAGTATTGTTTCATTAGTAAAATTACATAGGCAGGTAATTATAGAGTTTCCGGTGCTCTCATTGGTGGAGGCTCACTTATGCTAGCTATAATCACCTTGCATAAGGTGATAGCCGTTGTGAAACAAATATTCAAAATGAAGGAAAACACTTTTCAGAAAAGGCTAAGGATGCAACTAAATTCGGGGTAACACTTTTCAAAGGTAATACAATATTGTTATGATAATAGTGCTAATTAGTGGAAAATAAAACTGCGGGTGGAAATGTTTCAGATGTTGATGCGCATGACCGACCAAGTGACAACAGCAAATAAAAGTTTTGCACAAATTTGATCGAATGTTCTCAGCAACAAACCTTAATTAATTTTACTAAAACAATTATTTGGCTCAGACTCAGTGAATATCTGGATGGTGAATATTCATCAGATATTCACTTCGCCGTCGGTGAATAATTGTTTATTATTCCTATGACTGATGAAAGATACTACTGTGTTTGTGTATATTGCAGATTGTCTAACACCATCCCTTGTCCCAGTAAAACCATTCAACAAACACAACAAGGTGCCACCAGTACTTGAAGTACAGGAGTTCAACCAAGCCTGTCCCGAAGCTGCATATCCGCACACAACATACGTTAACAACCTCTATGTTTACCCCATTTCTTTGAACTACGGCAACCAGAAAACCTTTCATAAGGTAAAATACTGTATACTTTTAGCAAAAAATTATTTTTTCTAATCTGAAAAAGAGTTTAACCACTTTGCTAAGCACTACTGCAATGATATAAATATCAGAACTATGATAATGATAATGATAGGAATGATATTACTAATTTTGCAATAAATGTCAAATGGAATGCTGCGTCAGTGTTTCTGTAGTGTATCTGTTGGTTTTCCTTACTTTACTAACGTTGTTCAGTTACTGTGCTCACTTAGTGGGTGGCTCCACCTGAATTGTTCTTCAGTTGGTACAGGATTTAATGGAGCCGAAACCAATTGAAGAATTGCACGAAATTTAGGTATACTGCCGGTGAACAGTAACTGTTTTGCTATTTATTTTCAGCAGCATTCTAGTTATGTCTGTTCAGATATCTGTATCCAGCAAGCTATTAAGACTCCAATGAAGAGCAGAAACCTTTGTTAGTTACTTGAAGACCGGTTATCCCCTCTGCATACCTTTTTTGGTTCCAAGGGTGTGGTCGACTGAGGGGCCTGTTTTCCAGCTGGTAGTTCCACCATGTCCTCTAATCCAATCAAAATCATCTTCACTCTGGTCTTGCATGTAAGTACAGACACCTTTTTCAAAGGTGCAGTCGCCAGGAAGAGGACAGGGACCATTGGTCAGCTTGACGTCATCTATGGCAATATCTCCTCGGAAGCTCTTTCCAGCTATACCTTCAAATATAACCTAAACAAATGACGACAGTTTTCAATTGTTTGCACGTATATTTACTTGAAAAAGATTTTTAATGGCTCATTAAAATTGTAAGGAAAAAGAAGTACAAATACATTAATGCCCTTTAATTTTGTTTTTATATTTTAATACTAATTTAAATGAAAGCGTAATTGTGTGTTCTGAATGCTAGAATTTTTAGCTACCTAATTAGTTTTACTGTTTATACAATGTTATTAGGTATATGGCCTTAATGATAACAATATAGTTTTTATTATGGCACCTGTCTCGACGAGTCTTTAAGAGTGTAAGAAGTTTGTAAGAGTGAGTCACATACACAAGCCAAACAATTCATTACAACCAATCAAAGTAGCTCTTCTATGCAATGTACTTTGAGCGTTACATACTTCGAATATACCCCGTGACTACATCGACTTTAGTTGGTAAACCTCGGAGCCAATAAACGCAAAAGCATTTTAAAGTACGATTACCTCCCGACGCGAAAGCGTTACCATATTTAAATATATTTAAAGGTACCTATTTTATTCTATTCTAAACTTAAGATTATGGAGCGAATAAAACCTTTCCGCAACAATTATTCTACACCTACACCGACTGCTGCAGTGGGTAGATTGTTTTAAGCAAAATTGAGTGTCAAGTAACAGCAAAAGAGTAAGGCTTGTGAAATATTAAAATTGCCACTATAAAAAACATTTGCCCGATAACTGAGTACTTGCAGCAACTAAAATGAGAACTAAGGAAACTTTCGTAGAGGCCAGTTTCAAAATCTTTAGTTGAGATGCTCTTTAATATGCAAAACTTGTAGCTTTTATGGAAATACCTTACGCTAGTTAGTACAAAATAAAGTTGACACTCAATTTAAGCAGGTTCAACAAGAATACCTCGGACACAGTGTTTTTCAAAAAGGCCAAGCATTATTTTTACTTATGGGTTTAAAATACAAACATCGATATTTCCGATAAATCAATCAGTTTTTCAAACCTGAAAATCGGCTGTGCCTTTAACAGTAAACTGTGCAACCTTCCACAAATTTCCACGATCGCCAGATCTATTCCATACCAAGTTCTTCGTACTGGATGATTTTGTTTTAGTGTAGACATTCAGGCTCCCAATGTCTTTGCCATACATGTGATACCAGAATTGGAAGCATTTGCCAGTTGTTAAGCTCTTGTAAGCTGGACTTATCAGACGAGCTTTATCACCTTGCTTTCTAGGAAGGGAGGTCTCAATGTACATATAATAACCTAAAATTTATAAAAAAAACTAAAGTCAATGTAAAGAGTATTGGCAATTAAAGGACCATAATTCTCAGTATAGACAGGAAAAAATATTAATTAGCAACTTTCTCAGAATTCTTATTTATTCGAACAAGCATCCCCTTTGAATAAGTGCCAATCCCATAAAATTCCGAAAATAAAGCCGAGTGATTATTAAAAAAAGAATGTTTCTTAATGTTTGTCTTAGGGATTGTTTGTTTTGTTTCTCTGAATCATAATGAAATCGATTACTGATACAAGTACAAATATATTAGAATCAAGGTAGCTTTTATTTCTAAACAAGTTGGAAAAGAGATATCAAATATTCGTTCGTTCAGTATCTATTATTTTAAATAACTCTTTTAAAACTTTCCAAAGCGATTAATTTCAAGTTTCCAAAGCTTTCAATACACAGCAATTTTTTTTAAAGTTAATTCAGGAAAAGCCGTATTATATCGTAAATAATGCATTTTCCTTGTGTTTTACGCAGTAAAATCGTCAACTCTAAAAATTGACAATATTTTGCTTTATTTATTTCTTAACAGGCACCTACAATAACCTCCAGTCGGGGCCGCTCATCTGCCGCAAATTGCATACAACTGTAACTTGCTAACTGCCTTCAAACTAAACATCGGATTGTTTGCAGAGCAAACCAATCAAAAACCAAGATTTAATTTTCCAAAACTTTTCGATGTTCTTGAAATTTTCCTTTCCTATTCCAACAACCGTACGAGCTCTGTTTTTGTCATTTCTAGGCTTAATTGTCAAGTTCAACTGCCTTTGTTGCGATATTGTATTATAATAATAAGCGCCACACATAAGAACAGAAAAATCAAACCATCGCCAAGGGCGCTTATCAAAATAAATAAGATAAACTCGTGGTACTTTTTTATCCTAGGTCTCGGCTAAAAACTACTATGCTTTTTGCCAATTAATGCCAAACAGCAAAATGAGCCCAGATATCGCACAGATGGAGTGTCTGAAAGAGGTGCAAAGCAGGGAGTAGTAGTAATAGCAACTTCTAATTTTCAATGCAAAACACAGTTTCTTGATACAAAACACTTCAACAGTATTAGAATACATTATCAAACCTTTACTGGTTCCATAAGTGTGATCATTTGCTGGTCCTGTACTGGAACTAGATGTGCTACCAGTGGCCCGAGTCCAGTCAAAATCATCTGATGAATCATCAATCCAGCCACAACGAGCGTCTGCCTGACCCAAGAAGTTCTCAAATCCACAGTATGCTGTGAAAGGTATCGTAATTAGAACATCAAACGAGAAAATCAAAAGGGACTTTTAGTTTAAAAACGAATAAATGTTCTACGCTTTAGTAAATTCTTTAAATGCATCAATGGCTCACTCTTCTCGTATTCAAGTACTCATTTGTAGGGTCAATTGGCTTCATGTTTATAGCTAGCTAGCGAAATCCTGAGTTAGGTGACCCATGGAGCCCGCGCTAATCTGTAGTGTTAAACGAAGAGAGTCTTTAATTTACCCAGGACGGGACACTAATCCATCGCAGGTTAGCTCCCAGCAAACGCTGGTACTCATTAATTTTAAGTAACCCGGAAGAATGGAAAGCTGAGTTAGCTGAGGTGGAAAAGAGGTCGCACAAGATTCATATTTCAGCAGAGCCGGAATCGAACTGGGGGCTTGTAGAACGAAAGCAGAGATTTTACCAACTGCGCTAACCATGCCTATGTCCAGTTAATAGTCTTGGAATTAACGGCATAAATGACAAATAGATTACTTACTATGAGCAGGACATCTGCTATTTTTAAACGATATATCATCCAGGGCAATGTCTCCTTGAAAGCTGGTACCAGCGATTCCTTCGAAAAACACCTGATTGAAATACAACGTACGGGGTTAAAAAACATATATACAATAACTAATAAGCTCTTAATTAAGACAAACAACACAGAGGAAAAAATAACTACGTTCTCTGCTCGATTTTCGCTGGTACGTACGCAAATTAAGCAAATGGTGAATAAAATCGTGAAAAAATATTCAGGGTTCACGGAAATGGAGCCCGCGATACCGGTGCAGTAGTCTTACCAGCTGTGATGATTAAAAGCCGCGTCGGTGTTTCTAAAGAAGCAGTTGTAAAAAAGTTTTAAGTTGGACAACGTAGTAAAAAATGAATAACGACGTTACAGTGCAACACCGATACAACGAGGTGCCAAGGGACCGGACAATTTACTTCATTGTAACGGGGTTCGTAACGAAAATACGAAAAACGTCATTATACCGGGGTTTAGATAAACAGAGGAAACAAATTAGCATTGAAGCGTATTTGTTGGGCAATCCTTATTTAATTTATTTACATGATAAAACATACATTAACTTGAAACAGTAAAATCAAGACGGTATCGAGACTGCAACAGAACAATTTTAAAACATAACGTAACTCATAACCTTACTAAGGGTTCCGTTTTATGTTGTCATGAATAAATACTTCCACTTGTTTTGTGAACTTCGTTATATCGGGGTAAAAAAATTAGTAATAATAATATTTTGGTTAGCTTGCAACCTTGATCAACGAAGGCGAGTTAAACTATGTCCGCCTATTGTATTCCGTCTACAGTACAAGCATGTTTCGTTGGCGCAATTGTTCACTCCCACCCTTCACCCATCATTGAGGCCATACTTTTAATCATTCTAGGAGTTACTTAAAGCTCTCTAAGCTTTTCCGTCCTAGTCAGTAATCAGGAAATAACTTCTTAATAACATAATACATACAAAATATACATCTGGCCATGAGAACTTGAAAATTGACCAAAAAACAAAAGAAACTACTGAAGATGAAAAGTGAAATTCTCCTAAACTTGTTCCATGAAAGTATGGGCTCTAATTGCGAGATATGAGTAATACATCTAGGACTCAAAGGATTAACAACATTTTTTTCATGCGCCTACAATAGGTTCAAAGTTACAATATTTTGTTCAAGCTGGCCATGATTCTATGGTAAATCATGAAATACTTCTCAAACGTGCACTATACACAACTCTTGCTTGTATTTGAGTACAAGGTTGGCATTTCCTTGATTTTCCAGTGATGTTAGTTTGCTTTTTGTGGCTATAGACTGGGTAAGTGAGTATGTTACACCACAACAGGAAGCCTAGGTAAGTCACCAAATACCACAGGAAGGCCGCAAATTTTTTTAAATGCGGTGTAGACCTTTTTCGCGGTTTAAATATTCTTTTGTCTCCATTCAAATTTCCCGTCAAGCCTCGTTCACGAGCTTAAAATCAAAAGAACATGCTACCCAATACGAGTTGGACGGGCAAATTTGAATGCAGACAAAAGAATATTTAAACCGTGAAAAAGCTCTATAGCAGTTTTGATTAAATAATACATTTATTACATTTTGCCGCTTACATTTTCTTCCAATCTTTTAATTTTATTTAAAATTACTTACAAAATTAGCTTGTAATCGATAGAACGCACAAATAAAACATTTTAACTAGATTCAAAAGGTTTTCTAATTATCTATGCACTATAAATTTCTTCGCATTCCAAGTCTAATCCAGTAGCCACAACCGCTTAAAAAGCGCCTTTTATTTGCTTTAGTTTCTAACTGTGTTACTTACGCTGTCAGATTTTATAGGTTTCGTTTTTGACATACTGCAATTAGGTGATGAACCAAGTGTGTCTTTAAGGAGTATTAGGATTGATAGTCATCCTTGCTTAGGTTTATATGGTTGTTCAATGTTATTTAGCAGAGAATAAAACAACTGTCATACTTGTATTAGCCAATAAGATCACTCGCAAGAACTAAAAACTTTATTTAATGTGCATACCTGGTAATTGTTGTTTGGGTTCAGTTGTAGCAGGCCTTGTTTCCATTCATCTGCTTGGGTACCCACTCTCTGCCACACTAAGGTCTTCTGACTACTTCCGTCCTACAAATATAGAGATCCTTGGTTAATCAAAGTGTCTGGGAAACAAAAAACCTCCTTGGATTTTGATTATAGAAAATAATATAGATAGCACCGTACCCGCGCGCTGATTCGTCAAAAAACCATGTTTTATCAAAGTATAAAACATAGAAAAGGGGTGCATTATTGTTTTTCAATATTCACGGCGTGTAGAATCTATATTATAAAGCAAATGAAGAAACCTAAACCGTGTATAAAACTGTGATAAAACACTTCGGGCATTTGAGAACACTCAAGAAATGTAAAAAACAATCGCCCGCGGCTCGTGTTTTCTACATTGCCCTCGTGTTCTGAAATCCCATCGTGTTTTATCACAGTCTAATACATGGCTTAGGCTTAGTAATATTTTAAGTTTAAGTTCATAATTGAACGCGAAACCAACTTGATAAAGGTAATGCATGAGAAACATGCAGTAACTCAAGAGGATTATCCTATTTACTGTACCTTGAGGTAGACATTAAGGGCGTTGACATGAGGCCCAAACATGTGATACCAGAAACTGACGCAGACAGGGGACGCCACTGGAATCGGTGGGTCTGTGAAAATCCTGGCAGTATCATTGGCTTTGCGTGGCCACGATGTCTCAATGTAAACGTAATGGCCTTTACCTATACAAGCAACAAAATAAACTTTTTATAAATATTTGGCTAGTGAAATAGTTTCGACATAAGACCAAGCGATTAATCAAAGAAAGGAGTACTAAAATTATGTAATCATTCGTACCAGCAGGCCTCCGTTCCTATTTTTTGGGTCTGTCGAGCATATTTCAAAATGAAGATATTTTTGCCAAAGGTTATATCAACTGTTGATCTACAAACTATAACTGAAATGCCAACAGCAACGGATATTATTAGATACCGAAGATGGCAGTGGATTGGATATGTTCAAGAAAGAAAGCACTGCTGACTCCGGGATAGCACTTACGTGGCCACTACCTGAAATAAGATAGCAAGAACGACGGAAAGATGAAGGATGGTGGAAAAGGATGATGGAGAGGGTGCGAAACCATGTTTGGTTGGAGGATTTGGAGAGAAGCTACGCAAGTAGCAAAGAAAGGTGCAGAATGTAGGAAGCGCAAAAAGAAACAATGATGATGATGATGATAATGATGATGATGATGATGATGATGATGATGATAAGATTATTTGTATCATAGAAGCTCAATTATGAATGATCGCCAGAGGCGTAACAATCTAAACCACTTAAAATTTTGAAACAGTAATACCACAAACTATTGAGGGCTAGTTGAGATAAAAAAAATATTCCGTTATATATTCTTCTAACCCGTCAATATTTTGTGGTATTGCCATCTAAAAATCAAAACACGTTTTGTATCGAGATTCCAACTACATTTCGATATATTTTTAAAAAAAAATCCAAAGTTTTTCATGGAGAAGTTATAAAGCTCAGTTTTCCTGACAGTGTCCATGACTACCACAAAAGAAAGTTGAGTTACAGCTATTGGTAGAGAAAACAATAACTGTAAGATGATTGCGCGTGTCATAAACATAATTTTGAGAAAATAATACAAAAGATTGGCGTCTCAAAATATAAGAAAGCATTTATTGAATCGTGATACTAGATAAGATTTATGGAATCTTGAGGAACCTATACAACATGTAGGTCGAGATTGTATTTGTTCATTAGACACTAACCTGTTCCAAGAGTATGGTCAATCATTGGACCTGTGCCGCTAGATGCAGTCGAACCTTGATGACGGGTCCAGTTGAAATTGTCTGCGGAATCCTGCTTCCACTTACAAAAGTCATTCTCAAAATTACAGTCATAACCTTGGTTTCCTGAAAAGAAGATTGTGAAAAACACTCTCCTTCATCCGCATTTTTAAGATTAAAAGACCCCTGACAAGGTTAATTAAGCTTAATAATATTTTCAATATACACCAAGTATATATATAATTAGTAAAAACCTACTAACGGTCTAACACGCATCCTGCATTCTCATTGGCTACTCTACTAGAGGTCTATTTGTGATAGCCTACTAGTAGACAAAAGATGGCGGATCAAAACAGTAATGAGCCGCGTTTTGCAATAATATCAGAGGATTTCATCGATATTTTAATTTGTATATCCTTTTTTTGACCGATCAGTAGGTTTATACTAAAACAATTAGACCTCTCGGCCTTATGGATTACGAGTTTGAATAGCCAATGCGGCCTACGGCCTCAATTGGGCTATTAACTTGTAGTCCATTCGTCCTCGAGGTCTAATTGTTAACTTTATATACAATCAAACCTCGATTATCCGGACTCATTGGGACCTCGGTAAATAGTCCGGATAATCGAGAGTCCTGGTAATCGAAAATATGAATATTAATGTAAGATTAACATGGAAATAAAAGATATATAAACATGTAGGTGAACAGCAAAGAAACATTTTAATTATGAAATTTACACAGTCCTTATGTATTTACAAATATTCACTTTTTTTTCAGATGTTCGTAACACTCTAATATGTTCAAGAATGTTTGTTTGCTTCAAAAACTTCTCGTCGCACTTCCGAACAAAGATACTACGCAGTTTCACCAGTCTTTTAAAAGGATTTAATTGGTCTGTTTGCAACTTTGAGTTTTCAAAATGATAACTAATTGAGATTCATGAAAAAAAGGACCAGAGAAAAAAGTCCGGATAGTCTAATAGTCTGGATAATCGAGGTCCGGATAATCGAGGTTCGACTGTATACACAAAAAAGTAGAAACTTATTTTCCCAAAAAAGTTCTTTGGTCAGATAAATTGATTGACTGAGTTGATAAATACAATTGCAAAATCAATATATAATATTTTTTCCTCACTTTTGCATAGTTGGAACTACATTAACAGGGTCCCAGATTCGCAGTCGTCCGCTCGCCCGAGACGACCATAAACTCGCTCGGACGATCAAGAAAATTAATGTTGATTGGTCGTCCGGCCTGACGACTTGAAAATTATCCAAAATGTAGACGAAATCAGAGTTTCCAATTCTCCC
>JAOBBB020363427.1:0-10189 GCA_025331005.2 Zoanthus gigantus
TATTATTATTATTATTATTATTATTATTATTATTATTATTATTATTATTATTATTATTATTATTATTATTATTATAATCAAAGAACACATTTTAATTAAAATCTATTTACGTGGCTTTTATTTCATTTTGGTTTTGTGTTTTATGGTTTGGTTTTTTCGTAGCCAAGTCAAATAACAGTGAAGATGGGTGTTTAGCTATTGTCACATGGTGGTTTTGTGCTTTTGTGCTAGGTTTTGGTCTCAAACAAATACTTTAAATCAGCTTGAGAAAAGTGAGGACATGAAACGTGAAAAAGTCAAACAAAATATTTTAGACATTTACCATTCTAAAATAAACAGTACATACTGAGATACGATAACTCAAGCACATGTGCCATTAACAAGTTTTTAAGTTTTGAAATAGCTAAAAAAACAAAAGGCAACATTTTGTTGATATGAATGGAAAATGATGTCCATCATCGCAGTACAAGCATCACTCACCGTATTGTTGTGTCTGTCAACATGTGTACGAGACTTCTTGGCCACTGGGAAAATAGGTGTCTCTGTCTGACAAATTAAGAGGACAATTTTGAATTTTGATTTGCTGATCATATTATACAATCTATATTACGTTACATTTAAGAAAAATAAAGCTAGAGCATGAAGAAATATGGTGCATATTTAACCGGTATTGATAAAAAAAACTTTTCCCTAACAGTTTTTATTTTATGTGTGTAGAATACAATCAGTGTAATGCACCAAGACTAAGTTAAGTAATACTAAAATCGGTTAAAAACAAAAACGTTAAAGTTGTAATCAAAATGAACAAGATTTTAAAGCCAATCAGGTTATGCTATACTTTGATTATTCAATTACTTCTATTTCTTACATATATATATATATATAATGTTAATGCAACTATTTCGAGAAGCATTACACAGTTTATTTCACAGACGTATTCCATTGTATATCACAACGATTTACTAGTTTTGTGCATGTATATGTGGAGCTGTTGGATCTATTGTGCAAACCACAGAGGAATATAGATTATTGCAGAAAATGGATACCTCCATGAAGCTGACACTGTGTGATCAAACATCCTTAGTTCATAATTTAAATATCAACATTACGCAATTTTTCATTTTAATATCTGGTCTGCTTCGCCTTTATGATCTTCAAATTCTCTGAGAATTTTATCTTAAAATAATTAATTGTAACGCTTCTTAGCATTTGAAAGGTCACTGGGGCATGATATAACTAAAGATATAACGTAAATAATAACTTTTACAATTTTCAGTTTATTGTAAACACTGGATATTATTGTCCGTCAGTGACAAATATCACTATAATCATTAAAGTGCTCTGACCAGTATCAATATAGTCCGTCACTGAGAGGCCTCATTATAGTCCGTCACTTAGTTGTATCAATATCATAATGATATTACAAATTCATTTAGTCAGTCAGTGAGTTAGTATCATTATAGCCCATTACTCACATGTATCATCAGTATAGTCCATTTCTGACTATGATCCGTCTATGACGAGTACTATTATAGTCCATTACTGACTAGTATCTTTTTAGTCCATTACTGACTAGTATCATTATAGTCCGTTACTGATTAGTATCATTATTTAAGAATATTTAAAACACAGCTACGAGATATTTTGCAAAATTTAGGATTTGTTGTCGTCAATCTTATTGGAAGAAACATGCACAGATCTGATTGAACAGCCACTAAATACAAGCTGCTCTGAACCAAGAAGTTTTTCTGAGCTATCGGAAGTTAGTTTGCTGCCACTGGATTCGGCGCTCGAGAAGGCACATTGCTGCACTGATATAGCTGGTCCGAAGATGGATGCAAGTTGTAGCTTTGCAGCGACTGCTTGTTTCTATGGCCGGAAACTGCCACGATGTGTTGGTTCGACAACCCTGCATTGGGCCACAGAGTATTTCTGTTGCCTGTACAGAACATTTAGTATAAACTTTAGACTGCTTGGCAGACGAACACAGCTCAATCATATTCCCGAGCTTGTTTACACCGAGGCAGCGATTTTCGTACCATACATTTTCAGGAGACCAGTTCCGCTTTAGAAACTGAAAGAAAGCATCACATTTAGTGTTTAGCTTTGACAAGTAAAGCTCTAATGCTGTCTATCTGTTGTTTGGCCCTTCGATCTGGTACATTTACCCTAACTTTTCATGGCTTGCGTGGTCACTTAAGTCACCCGGATGGTTTATACTGGAGTAGTATAAATGGAAGAGTTCTGGCGCATTTTACCAGAGAGCACAAAACACATGAAATTTATTGGATCTCAAGGTCGGATTTTCAGTTTTTGTAATCCTGGCTGTCTGCCGCAGATGAATGCTTTTCCCGAGTTGGTATTCAATAAACGTATTTATGTCTGGATGAGTATCATCGATCTTAGTAAAACTTTAATGTATGATTTCCACTATAATTATATCAAACCGAAATATGGAGAGAAAGCACAACTGTTGTTCACCAATACAGATTCATTAATGTATGAGAGATACTGAAGAATATTATAAAGATATTGAGAACGATATTGAGGCTAAATTTGATACTTCCAAATACCCTGACGACCATGAAGGTATCAAACAAAGAGTTAACCAAAACGTGATAGGGGTGATGAAAGATGAAAGCTCCAAATCTAAAATAATAAAATTTGTTGGATTGTGAGCAAAATAATATGTGTATGAAACTAAAGAGGGGGTAGTTATTAAAAAAAGCAAGGGGATTAAAAAGTCGGTAGTGAAATCCTCTTATAACATTTGATGATTATAAAAACTGCTTATTTGAAGAGCAAATATTTATGAGAAAGATCAATGTGATCAGAAGTCATAAGCATCAAATTTACATAGAAACTGTAAATAAGGTTACAAAAACACAGATGAATATATTTATGATGAAACAGAACAGAAGTTTATGCAACGCTATCAGGGAGATATAGACCACTTACATAGAATATATAATACACAAGATGTTATGAATGGAAAATTGATATCTGCAACTAAAAAGAAAAGTTGAGTAAAAAAGTTGCAAGAATTACAATAATACTGGTCTCAATAAAATTTATTTACAACATTTATTTTAAAGATGATATTCAAAAGTCGACATTCAAAATTTATTTTAAAATTCTATCAGGTGGAAGCTGGGTATCTCCTGGAACAACCTTTAATTCCTCTCTAACATCAGTGGCACGATGTCTTTCTCCACCACCTTCCAATTCACCTTCTGCGTATAAGTATCTAACTTTGACACCAGGTGTCAATTTAATCTCGTCCAATCCAACAGGGCACTTATATTCCATTTTATTTCCTTTCACTTCTTTCATTTTCATTGCCTAAATAGGTTCCTTTCCAGATACTCAATTTGTTTTATTATTTTTAGCTTTTAAAACTGGCGGCAAACGATTTACCAATTCTCTTGATCGATCATCAAAAATCACTTGCACGTTCAACAAAGGCTTGAGCACTATGCTTACGTGTTTCGTACGTTGAATAGTGACATGCTTCTTCATAAATACTGTTACAGAACCCATAAATTCTCTACCAGGATCAACAATCAGTGTATCTGGCCACCTTAATTTTCTAGAATAAATTTTGTTAAAAACTATGTCTACCACCCTTGATTCTTTTGAAGTCTGAGGATCAGCATCGTTAGAGCATGATGACAAGTCTTCCGATTGATAGGATCATGCGGCAGAAATAATAAATCTGCTTGATGTTACTGATTCGGTAAATTAATAACCCAATGAGGTCTTGGAATATGCGTTGGTTTTGGTAAATATATTTCCCAATATGCTTGTTTCTGTAGCCACTGCCTTACTTCATCTTCACTAACTTTTACTTTTCCAATGTTCATCTGACTGTACTATAGTACACTTTCGATAGCTTTTAATAATGTTTAATGTTTAATAATAGCTTTTAATAATATCGCTCATTAATGTAATTTAAAAGAATGGCTTTTATTTTAAAATAAAGATGTCTACGATTACAGAAAAACTGAATTCAAACAGTGTTCCAAAAGAACCCTTCGGTTTGAAAGCTGAGACCTCACTAAACAGGATTGCACCAATTCCTTCATCTGCTAATCCAAATGAAACTTTATACGTGAACATACCCAAATTATCTGAAAATGTTGCTATAATTCCAGATAGCGTAAAATTAACCCTTTCAGTGCCAGTCAGTTATCAACAACCAACTTCTCCCTACATAACACATACAAAATATGACATTTGGTGAGGAGAAAATGAGAATTGATCAAACAAAGCCAACTACTGAAGATTAAAAGTCAACTTCTCTCAAATTTTTTCAATGAAAAGTATGGGCTCAGGTTGGGAGAATTTAAAAGTACAACTGGCACTGAAAGGGTTAATGCCAAACCACGGTTTACTTTTTATGTGGAGTTTCGTAAATGAATGGACTATTCATCTCTTATTAATTATTCATCTTTATTTATTTTTATCCGTAAGCCTCAAAGAACGACTAGTGATTTCTTACAAGCTTTTTTAAATCGTTTACATTCAAAATTTTACTATATTCCTCTTGTAATGTTTTGGCTGATCAGTTACTTTTTTCTCATTTCCAATATTTGAGTTTTAATTAATTGTGTTCAGAAAAGTTCCGTATATATACAAAATGCTTACTGTAAACCGTCGTCGATTTCCGTGCTCCTGCCTCCTAACTGATCTTCACGTATAGATGTGGCGCTTATTTGAAAAGTGCCTCTTAATTGATCTTAGCAATTAATTAAGATTTAGCGATTATTCAAAGAGCGGGGATTTTATAATCTTTGCAGTTGAAGATGTGGTGCTTATTGAACGAGCGGCTCCTCTTCGATCTTTACTGGTTAAGATGTGGCATTTTGATGAGCGACGCTTATTCGATTCTCACAGGTTAAGATGTGGCATTTTGATGAGCGGCGCTTATTTGATTCTCACAGGTTAAGATGTGGCATTTTGATGAGCAGCGCTTATTTGATTCTCACAGGTTAAGATGTGGCATTTTGATGAGCGGCGCTTATTTGATTCTCACAGGTTAAGATGTGGCATTTTAATGAGCGGCGCTTATTTCATTCTCACACGTTAAATGTGGCATTTTGATGAGCGGCGCTTATTTGATTCTTACACGTTAAAATGTGGCATTTTGATGAGCGGCGCTTATTTGATTCCCATACGTTAAGATGTGGCGCTTAATATAAGAGTGGCTCTTGTTTGATCTTAACAATTTAAGATTTAGCACTTAATAAGCGGCGCTTATTTGAAATAGTTTTCATAAGATTCTTTCATTTGCGTTGGCCACCATTGTGCCGTTTCAGCCTAAAACGTTTTAAAAGTAAAAACAGAAGTATGCATTTCTGCGACACTTTTCTTCATTAACTTAAATGCTAAATTTAAAATTTTCAAAAATCAGTTTTACCATTTTAGCTGATGAAAGAGAGTATCTCCTAAAATATTTCTTTTAAAACATTTTAGGCCAAAATATGCACAAAATGAGCAAACTATTTGAAATAAGTCTACCATACTGTAATCTAGAGAACCACTGGATAGAGAGAATGAAGAGAGACGCATACTAGATAACATTTTTTTTCATTTCATTTATTTCATCTCTTTTTATTGGTTTACACATAGTTAAAGTCTTGACGATAATAACTGAATAAGTAAATAAAAATTTAAAACCAATGGAGAATGAAAAGAGATAGGGCACGATATAGATATTTAATAATGTGCCCTTGTAAACAAATTTTATTTCATGGAAGGAGGAAAAGAAACTACCAGGAAAATGTTTAAGTAAAAAATACTAATACTGTGCGAGAAAAAAACGCTGAAGATACTTATTTAAGACTTTTTTTGGGTGATTTTGAAGAAATAGATAGAGGAATATTATTCCAAAAATATTTACTAATTACTGTAGGACAGAATTTTCTTAAATTGGTTCTATAATGTTCTACTGAAAATAACTATAGATAACAATTTATATAATTCAATTATAAAATTTAGCGCCGTGGCGCTTATCAAATTATTTTAGGGATCCCTAGCAACAAGGACGGGAACTCGAACGACGACGACTCAGAAAGATCACATTTCCGGTTTACTCTTTGTTTCTTTGTGCGGTTCATAAGGGTTTTGTTTTCTCCGCCTTAAACTTTGTGAACAGAAAGCAATTAAATTTTTCTCTATGAAGCTAAACAAATACAAGGAACGTATCTGTTGTTACGTCCTTGCAATCCTGAGAACTCGATAAGGTCTTTTCACGTTCTAATTACATGTAGGTGCTCAGCTCGACGCTTTCCAACGTGCAGTTAATTTATTTACTGTTTTCTGCCTGCCGTCGTCATTGCTAAAGTTCCCTAATATGTTAGGCCAATGTGCCACGCATAAGCGAAGATTTACGGTAATATTTTCTTCTCGTTCATTTTCCTCGTAGCTGAAGTACGTCGGCCGACAGGAATTAGCAACACCAGCTGTAGGAATTGGCAAGTTACACTCCGCAGAGCTTGAACAAGTATTGAACGACGCTTTCAATTCCAGTAATAGCAAGAAGTGATGAATCTTCATCTATTAATAATTCAACCTATATCCCTTTCATCAATGCCCCATAGTAATGTGCATAACAACAAACTCATGGTTCCCTGAAGACAGCGCGGCTCAGTGGTCTGGGTAATGGATTTGACTCGCTTTTTCCAGGTTCAAATCCCAGTCTCACCTCGGTCTTGATTTGTGTCGGGTGAAACTTGACTCGAATCAAACACGTTCGTAAATAACCAACTGGTTTGCCTCTTACCAGTTTGGGGTTTTCGCTATTGGTTGCTGTAGTGCGTTAATTAACCTAGCTGGGAACACGTGTCCCAATGTCTGGCACCTATACGCGTTAAAAAAGAAAAAAAAAACTGATTTTAAAGAGTGTTATCTTGGCGAAGATTAAGAGATGCTATGTAAACGTTGGATGTCGCACTTTTACATTGAACACAACCAGTATATCCTCGAGTGATGTTTGGCCAAGTGAATCGACAGTAATTTAAAACACACGAGTGGCTTGTACCAGTTATTTCAATAAATTGTGTGGGACATATCTGGACTATTTTAAATAGGAATTTTATTTTTTAATATTCGAATGAAAGTTGTTGTACTACAAATAGAACCTGAGCAGAACATTGGATTTACTCTCACGTCCCGAATTATCATCCCCCTCCCCCACCCCCCTATTATTAATTTTTGAATTTTTTTTACATTTGTATTCCTACCCCGAATTATTAATTCTGAGGACATTTTAACGGTGGACGAATTCAGCCGAGCACTTTGAGAGGCTGAGCTACCTAGCGTCATGATTTTTGATGATTTTTTTCTTCAATACATTTTTTGTTACGCGTGGCTTAAAAGTGGATCAACTATAATTAAACCATGTAAAAAAAAGTGTAAAAAGTTTTATTTAACAGGCAAATTTTAATATACATAATTTACCAGGCATGGCAACATATACACCTAGATTTAATTAAACCAGAACGGTGGCCCATTTAAGACATGAGTCCGACTGTGTGTTTGTAAAAATTTTTCTACCCAGGTCATTTTTATTCTTACATCCCCCCCCCTCATTATTATTTCTAGCCAAAGACCTCAACCCTGAATATTCCAACCCTCGTTTATTTGAGACCTGAGAGTACCGGGATCATTCATTTGCGAAATACGGGCTTTCTTTTTATTCAATGGTTTTGTAGTTTATGAAGCTACGTCAGAAAGGGTACGTCGGCAAAGGTCTTTTAGTACTATATCATCAAATGATTTTTTTATCACTCGCCTATAGCAAGTTTTGGTTTTGAACCCTCATAATTTAAGTGAATTTTTATTATATTCAAGTACAGACGAAATGGTTTGTATTTTTTCATTTTGATATTTTTAAAAGAGATCAAAGTATGTATTCCACTTTCAAGAATAAAGTTATTGGATTTGTTTTTTGGTTGTAAAGTTACTTAATAGACTAATGTAAGGACCCGGTAGTAGGAGCGTTCGTCTTTTGTTCTCACTTCAGTTTACGTAAATCTGTTTTCGATTCCGGGTTGAGAAGTCGCGGACTTTTCATTCAACCATTCTTTCTTCATAGAAACCGGTAAGAAATAACACGATTTTGTTGTTGAACATCTGAGAGATATTTAAAAAATTGGTTTGACACTTGCTCAATAGAATGCGCGTCATTTTGGTATTTCAAACCTTGCTAATTAATAACTCCAGTAAAGCTCGGAAATTTTGCCATTTTGGCTCCTAAAGAAAAAGATTTTCCTTTTTTATTATAATTATTTTCTGCCTCTTGCGCATTCATATTTACTTTCGTTCTCCTTGACGGACATAAACCAAAAGCTCTTCGGTGCGCAAATCAAACGTGTTGCAGAAATTCTCCGCGTCACAGCTTTGCACCCGTCTGAAAAAGGGAACAATTGCAGTCGTGTGCCCTTCATCGTAAACATTGTTTTATAATAATAATAATAATAATAATAATAATAATAATAATAATAATAATAATAGTAATAATTATAATAACTTCTGGTGAAAAAAAAGCAACCATATCGCACAATGATATAGCCATTAGATTCCAGGCTACTGTACACATTGAGGAATACCAGCTCTCTTTGTGGTTCTCGGAAGGAAAAACTCATTCCTAAGCTGGGAGGATTCCGTAGTGACAACCAACGCCCCATCACCTGCCTGAATACGATGTACAAGTGGTAAACTTTATGTCTGCTACCCAAGGCGAACCAGCACCTTGCAACATATGGATTGATGCAATATAAGCAGCATGGAGAACTGCAATGGAACTGTTGACAACTTAGTTATCAACCGAATGGTGTGTGAAGATGCGCAGAAAGGAAAAAGAAATCTAAGTATGGCATGGATCGATGTCGCTAAGGCGTATGATTCCACTGGTTAGTGGAAATTTTTTTCCTGCACAGATTCCCAGCTTGATTCTGTAAGATCTTGAAGAAACTTGTAAACAGCTGGAACACTAGAATAGTCACAAACATTGCTCAAGGAAAAGAGATCTCTCAGCCAGTAGGATTTAGGAAAGGCTGCCTCAATGGAATGCACTTTGTCCTACACTTTTTACGCTATGCATCAATCCAATTTCATGGAAGCTTCAAGCGACTGAGGGACATAGGTTTACCCTATTCTTTCTGTTTTATTTTGCGTCTGCCGTCTGGTAGAGGAGAGAAGCACTTTGTGATCTGCAAACTCTAGATCGTCCAATTTAGATGTGAATTTCCACCTGATACCATTTTCACCAGGGCCAACTGACTTTCTCATGATTCATTCCATGACAAACATATTTCGTCATCATCATCCACGTGCTTTCACTATGTACTGAGTCAATAGCCTTTCAAAGTCTATAATTGGGAGCTTACGCAATGAGGACGGGAACGCGAACAACGACGGCTCAGAAAAATCACATTTCTGGTTCGCTCTTTACTTTTTTATGCGGGTCATTAGGGTTTTCTTTCTTGGCTTTAAACTTAGCGAATGAAAAATGATTAAATGTTCTTCATGACGCTAAACAAATACTGAGAAAGTTTTTGCTGTTACGTCCTCGTAGTCTTGACAAGTCCAAAAAAGGTCTTTTCACGTTGTAATGTTAGCGACAACTACGTGCAGGCGCTGAGCTTGATGCATTCAACGTGCAGTTATTGTATCTACTATTGTTTTTTACTGTCGTCGTCCGCGTTGCCGTCCTCTTCGATAAAGGTCCCTAATACAGTACTGATGGTAGTCGTAATGACAAGGTTAGTGTTGTAATAATTTTCCTGAATGGTACTTTTATTACTAATGCAAAATAAACTGGTATCGTTAATCATTTTAGTGGTAACAGTATTACAGTGTGACCGGGAAAACCGTGAACAGCTAAAATATGTCGGGAATGTTATTTCTGACCAATCACACGCCACAAAACTACTGGCCAAACTATAGAGTGTTTTCCGTTATTCGACTGCTTGGGATTTTCATATTTTAGCGCGTTAGACTAACGGCGCTAAAATTTGAAAATCCGAAGCAGTTCGACAATTTCGAATTACCGGTAATCTGCTTCTCTGAAATAGACAAGTGAACTCCACAAAAAATATTTTAAAACGATTTATTAAACGCTGAAAGCTCAATACCACTCAACAGTCAGCCGCTTATCTAAGTCAACAGATATTTCTAAACTAGT
>JAOBBB020363521.1:0-10188 GCA_025331005.2 Zoanthus gigantus
ATATATAGATATATATATGAACTATAAATTATATATATATAATTTTCAGCATTTTTAATATTTTTCACTCGTGGTTACTCGTTGTCACTCGTGTGTACTCAGGCGCGTACGCAGCTTTTCCTGCGGGGGTAAATTTATTACAGCGTTCTAGTCAGCATTACATTATCGTAAAGCCTTGTTGATCGAAAGTGGCGATGGATTGGAAATGTAGCTAGAAAGGAACAGCACCATCTGACCCAGCAAGTGCTTGGATGGGGCATGCAGGATAATTCGAAAGAGGAGAGTAGGAACGTGGTTGCGCGTACTGAGCAAATAGTTCAAGAATGCGACAGGGCTGGACTTCCATCAAATAAAGTAGAGAGCGCAAGATCGGGCACACTGGAAGAAGCTGGTTGGTGCCGCATCTCTTAACGGCCTAACGCGTCCAGTACTTGTTTTAGTAATAACATTGATGGACCTTTTTGTTATTATTCTTAGTGGTAGTTACACGACGTCTCTAGATATTGAGACTTTTACTAGGCGCAAAGCATATGCTGTCATATTTTAATTTTATTAGAAACGTTTGTTTCGTTTGCCGTATATTCTTACTTCTGAACCTACGGGAGATTGAAATAAGACGCAATAGATCCTTTTTTTACTAGCTACAGATTGTAGCCGGAAATTACATGGTAGAAAATACGCCAAACGTAACTGGAGGGCAGATACAAGACTCACGTTGCGAGAAAAAGATAAAAAGCACGTGTTCTATTTTGAACAATATTACTATATTGTTTTTGTTTTGCTCTTCTTAGATTGATTTTAAGTTGAAAAATCCTATTCAGGGGCGCGTTATAACCTGGCCGGCATCAGTTGATTTTATATTTTATCCATATTTACATCACTATGTCTTCTCTTCTAAAAATTCTGGCTTTTCAGTTCCCACTAGTGTTCTTTAGTGAAGCATTACAGTGTAGATTTCAAGTCCAAGTTTGCCAAACCACTTTTGAAATGAATGTGTTACTGTTCCTGAGCTCCAATCACAGAAGTATAACAAGTACTGCGTTACTACACCTAGAGAATTTACACAATTCCGTTAAACTAGGTGATAATTGTGGTGATATGGGTTATGATGATGGTGGTAATGATGATCTTGCATGGTAGTGATGGTGATAATGGAAGTGATAATAGTTGCAATGGTTATTAGTAGTGATGGTGATGGTATACGTAATAGTGATGAAGGTTTATCATGGTAATTAATGATGATTGATGATGGTGGTAATAGTAAAAATGCTAGTAATGGTAATTATGGTTGTGATGGTTATGATGGTAATGGGGATTTACGATGGTGATAATGGTGGTGATTGATAATGATGGAGATTGTAGTGATGGCAATGATGGTGATGATGATGATGGTGGTGATGATGGTGATGATGATGATAATAATGGTGATGATGATGGTGACGGTGACGGTGATGATGATGGTGATGGTGATGATGATGATGATGGTGATGATGGTGATGATGATGATGGTCATGGTGATGATGATGATGATGATGATTATGATGATGGTAATGGTGATGATGATGGTGGTGATGATGATAGTGATGATGAGGAGGAGGAGGATAAGGAAAATGTTGATAATTATGGTAGAATGAAAATGGTGATGTTGCTGATGATGATAATGATGGTGGTACTGTTGATGATAATGATGATGAGGAGAAGGAGAAGGACGGTGATGATAGTTACGGAGCTGTTTACACACATTGAAACTGTAAGTTGGTTTGACTGCGGTCTTCGCCCACGTTTGTTCTCTCTTCTCAATGGAGTCGTAATTTATCCTGTGTTAATATACTTTCTTAAGGACCCCGCTGAGCACTGTTCCCAGGAGGTACACTTCATAGTGACTATGTCCAGAACCAGTAACCATTAACTTAGATAGTAGACGCTATACTCTAAGGGCACCAATAATCACAGACATGATAGTGACATTTATACACTTGCAAATCCTTTGGAGCTTTGGATACTCATTCATACGCACGCATGCGCAAGCAATGAATGAGTATCGCGGGGGTGAAATGTCGACGGATGTGGTTGTAGACCAAAATTTGTGGACAGAAATTGTGGACTGTAGACGGAAGTGAAAGCGTCCTGCGAGCGTGGCTCCACGGTAGAACTTTTGACTTTCGTTTCCACGACCTAGTTTGAGGCTTGTACTGACCTTTTTTTATTTTAGCTTTTTTTTTCTTTTCTTATTTTTTAACTTAATATTGTCTATAATGCCTTTTTCTTACTTTGTAATACAATTTAATATTAAACTAAATTAATTGGAAAAAATTTATGATTCAATCATTAGACTGTTCAATATTAATATTATTGTCCATTACGCGAATGAGCTGACTCTAAGAGCCCTTTGATTTTATTTTTATCCTACCCCAGTTCAATATTCTCTACAAGGAGTCACAAAACTTTAGCACATGCAGTATACACCATGTCCACTCCAGACCAAAAGATTACCTTATAAAGAGTTGGTACAAATCAGCTTTGAAACTAGTATATAGCGATGTGAATATTTGGAGTGTAGCATGCCACTGTGAGGGATCAAAAAACAAGATCTTTTAAGGGGTGGGTGATTTCTTAGGGACTCTATGGCAAACATGCAAAATGGTGCTCTTATTACCATTCGAATAGGTAACTTTGACACATCATTTATACGGGCATTGCTTCCGAGTTAAGTTTCTGTGGCAAAGAAAAGCTGGCATGCCAGTTTTTCAGCAAATAGCTTTGCCATAGAAAAATTTAACTAAATTCTACTTTACACGGGCAAGATTTCTTTGTCAAAGTCAACTTTGCCAAAGAAAGTTTGCTCGTGAAAACTACGCTTTAATGATCATAAAGACAGAAGTACTATATACAGGAAATGTAAAGCAAATGAATACATTGGCATTGGCTTTATTGGTTCAGTGGTAAAATTTGTCAAAGAAAGTTTTGCCAAAGTAAACCGTTATGAAAATTCTGTTTAAACGGTATGAATATGTGTGGATGCAGTTTTGATAAAACTGTGTGAATTACTGAATACAAACAAATTTACTCTCAATTTACTTGTAACAAAATTTGGACTTTCTTATATAAACGGAAAGTGTATATTCAAACACTTGGGTCTATTTTGACTATTTCCTGTTTTTGCTAACATAATATCAATGTCTTTCGCTTTCCGGCATTAGTTATACATCCTGGGTGGATAGTTCATAATATTGCACGGTCATTACTGCGTTCCTTGTTAAATTAAATGGATAGTTGGCCCAGGGCGAACAATATTGATCGATGTAACAACAGTAAACATGCTAAAAGGTTATTTTACATTAATAACAGTTAATTATAACACGAATTTGCTCCAGTTACTTAGTTTGTGACAACAGAAAAAGGAATCTGAGATGTTTATAACAATATTTCATCGATTTTAAAGATGTATCATACTTTGAGAGCTACAACAAAATTACTCCAGCCTATGCTGAACTGTTTTGAAGAGAAAGAATGTAAAATGTTTAGGCATTTTAGTTAGCAAAATCGCCCATCCTATACCAGTTTTCAAGAACAACGTAAAATTAAAAAGCCGTCCCATGGACGCTAAGCAATACTACCGTATTTATCCTAATAAACACTCCGAGCGTTTATTTAAAAAATACTTTGAAAGGAGGGCAATTATTAGAGAGAGGCGTTTATTTTAAAAGTTCATAATTATAACCTCAGAAATTCAAAATCTGTAACTACTAGATGTTTACATAATAAAGAACCAAAACCATCTATAGTTAGCCAACAACGCGTTGTATATGAATTTAAATGTGGCCTGTATGATGCAGGCTATATAGGCTATACTATGAGACACTTACATGAGCGCTGTGATGAACACAAACTTCCCTCTTCTAGCGTTAGTAAACATCTAAAAAATGAGCATGGTCTTATTCCCAATGACATTAGTAACAGCTTTAAGATTTTAAGAAAATGCAACAGCAAGTTTGAGTGTCTGATTTATGAAATGTTGTTAATCAGAGAAAAGTCACCCTCTCTCAATGTACAATCAGATTCCATCAAGGCTAAGTTCTTCACATAATAACTTTACTAACAATTAGCTATTGTTATATTTTCATTTATGTTAATTCAGATGGTTTTGTAAGTTATCCACTTGTATAATCATTTAACTTGACAATGGCGTCATGAAGACACCGCTTTTTATCTTTCGCCTTTATAGTATTATGCTTTTCAAAGCAATTTTTAATCAAGAACAGTTATATTAATGTATAATTTATATTGTTATTAATAAAATAACTACAACATAAATTTAATTATTCTATTTTCCAGGGGAAAAAAAATTTTTCTTCATTAGATAAAACCATTTGTGATACGTGGGCATGACACCCAAGAGGAAGTAACATATTCAACAAAGTGGCTAGTAGTAGCTGCAGTAATATTGTATTGAACTGACAACCAAAAACCTTAAACTAAAACTCTTTAAAAACTAATTGGAATAATCAAAATCAAGGTTTTGGATGCAATGTACAGTAAAAGGTGGCAGAAGGTGTGACGTCACATTTCTCCTAACTAGAACTCTACTTTCTTTTTTAGGGCTGTTGGTTGCATTTTCGGTGAGCTTTTAAATAATTCGCCCCTTTTTCCGGTAAGTAAATTAGTTGCTCTCAAAGTAATTTCATTTAGTTTTCATTATTAATTTTAGAAACAGGGCAGGGCTTTTTGACTCGGCCATAACAAGAGTAATTCACTTCAACCTTCCAAATACACCAGTTGTAATCTGAGAAACCATATAGGAAAGAATTAAAGAAAACATTGTTGGAAATTCCGAAGACTGAAACCTCGTATACGTATGTTGAGATAAATGAATTAGCAATGAAAATCAAGCACTACAAGATATTAAACAAGATTTAAAAACATACCATTTTAGTCTTTTTTCTTTTCTAGTTAATTTTTTTGTACATCAAATATATGTATTCACGTATACTTTATACTCTTCCACTTTTCCTGTCACAAAACTGAAAGAAAATTATATAAATGAGGATTGGTCCGCCTTGACTAGCGTTTGCTATTTGCGTGTCAAATTGTTTGATTTTCATTTTTTGCGAATAAATGTATTTGTTGTTGTTGTTCTGTTTATGAAAAAGCATCCTGCAAGAATAGTAGCGTAAAAGTCATGAGTTGATTATGGACAATAACATTATGAATGATGTTCGTAGCTGTGTAAACAAATTAAGCGGTTGTGAAGAAAACAATGGAAACCAAATTTAGACTTCAACAGGATTCGAACCTGTGAGCTTGGTGATAATAGTGCAGCGCTCTAAACAGTTGGAACTATGAAGCCACAAGTGGGAGAGCTGGCCATTGAAAGTGGGTCTATTATTGCCATCCTGAGGTGCTCAACTATTAGGGAGACCGAGTTTGTACCACTGTGCAATGAATGACGCTATGATAGCTAAACTAAAAATGAAGCCTAAAAAAACTTGATGGACCTCATAAAAGTTATCATTGGCTTGTTGTTAGAACTGTCTTGATGACCCACATATATCTAAAAGTTTACAGTATGGTATACGCAGTATTGTGCTGAAGTAGTTGTCGCAGTTCAGTGGTAAGATCTTTGCTTTCTAACCACATTGTTCTAGGCTTGATCCCCGACACTGCCTAGCTTTAAGCAATAATATTTCTTGAATTTTTTTGCCAAAGCTGACTCTGCTATCCATCCTTTCGAGGTCGGTAAATATTTAACAAGTATATCTGATGGGAGCCAACCTGTGATGTGTTAGTGTCCCATCAGGATTGATACGAAGACTTACAACCACTTACCACTACATAAAGAGGAGCTAAGTATGGCCCTACAGGCCTGATAAGGGTTTAGCTACAAGGGTATTTGGTACTCAACTAATGTTCACTCTTATACCTTATATCATCATGTTTCTGCTATAAGAACCATAGATACTGTATCTAACATGAACGTCTAGCTATTTAAATGTGTGCTCTTTCTTGTCTCGATCCAAGACATAAAACCCCCAAGTAATGCTATGGACAATAGTTTTAAATTCTGCTTTCCAGATTATAGTTCCTGGTTCCAGATTGTCGTGCCTGTACTCCATAACCTTTAAACGGAATCCAGATTAGCTTAAAAGGATCCGGTATCTCCTTTCTAAATTCTAAATTTCCTTGACTGTTCTCCGGATTGCCATAATTTGATTTCATAATTTCTTCAGTGGTTTCCATATTCTCCTGATTGGGTTTCAATATCCGCCAGCTGGTAATAAGGATCCTTGGAATCCAGAACTCGAATTTGCTGGCTAAGATCCCGTTAAAAAGTATAATGATATAAGAAAACTCTAATAGGGGACTAAAGAAAACGATATTGCACAATTGTGTGTGGAAAGTTTATGTTTAGAAATTTATTAACCATATTTTGTTTCTGTTTTAGTATGTGCGAATATACTGAAGGTTCAGTTTAATCTCTGTTCACATACAAGAAGATGATACTAAAAACTGTGTCATGTAGATATTGTTAGGTAACTCAATTAATAGTGGAAATTGTTGATTAAGAATGCTCGCGATTACTGCTCGCGACAAGCCATGTGCTCGCGATCTGGACTGGAGCACATGTACACGTGTTTCTGAGCAGCACTGTATTAATACGGCTCACTTGCTACTACCTTCATGGAAAGCTGTACATTTAGTTCTACTGTAGTTTGGGTCTTTATCTACAGGGAGAGAATGATATTGAACAACTGTGCTGTGTGCTCAGAGTTTTGGGAACCCCGGATGAACAATCGTGGCCCGTGAGTAACTCAGAATTAACGTTTTGTATTATAAATGTTGACAACTAAACAGGAACTTGCATTAACAAACCTTTTTTTCCCACAGTATTAACTATTACGTTGTAAGTAGCCTAAAGAGTTGATATTCCGGGAATTAGCTCTTTTTTTCTGAGCACCAAAAAAGGAAAAGGAAACCGAATGATTGTTGTTTTGTAACAACAACGTGATGAATGTTTGGAAAGACAATACCAATGGTGTCCTCCCTTTTCAAAATTTTTGGATCCGCCCTTGATTCTGGATATATCTTAAAAAGAGTATCAGATTATTCTTTCTAAAACAATTGGACGAAGGACGTCAACGTATGTTAGAATGAACTAGCAGAAAGAGAGTCTAAGGAGATTGCGGACATTGTGAAAGCAAAGTAACAAACAAAAATACTCAATTAATAACGGCTAATCGTCCGAAATCATTGTTTTTAATTCTATTTAAACCACTGGCTAAACAGTGTACTGTGTACAGTATATACAGTATATCTGACACCGCGGAAATACGTTTTGTGACGACATTGCCAGTCAGCGGCATTACCCCACCAAACAAGAATGGCCGTTTATTTCAGCCACTGTGAAAGCATTGACATTTGTGCAGAGTTTTTGACTTAAAAATGACTTCAGAATATTAATATAGATATTGTAGTGTCACCATTGGGAGGAACTTGGTATTTGGAACTTCATTTGGATGTTTTTCTTGCGTTTGATCTTCAGATATCGTAGGTAAGTCGTCAATTTTATACGCTTCTGTGTATAAATTTATTCTTCGGGTTTCTGTTAGAGAATCTTGTTTTTTGGCTTTTGAAGGCCTTAAATGGAGAAATTTCAAAATTCCTTGTTTTCGGAAATGTAGATGTTTGTTTTAAAACCTAGTTTTCAGTTTTATTCCGACCCGAGGTGCCACCGTCGCCGATTGGTACTGAAAATTTTTAGTTTGTCAAATAAAAAACAAAGCTCAAATTAAATGCCATGTAGAAATTAACAGCAAATTTTTTGTCAGTTTGTTTCATAAGAGTTTTAAGGGCTAGTAGGTGTCAGCATACTATCTACTTGAAAATAAATGAAACGTCAGCTGAAAATATTTCCTTTTTACTGATAGAATCCCAAATTCACTTATTATTACTTCTTAAATACTGTTTTCTGGAAAGACAATGTGTACAGTCTGTTCTCTAATCAATGTTGTTGCTATTACTAGTTTCACCCAATAAAATTGAATTGGCAGAAGTAACATTTATTTGTGTAATAGTTCAAAAAAGGTGAAGCTCAATACGGGATTTCTATGAACCGTCCTCCTTTTTGCGCACATTCATCTAAATATTCCTGGTAGTATATTTTAGATCTCTCAATTGCAACTTTTATGTTTGCCATTTTACTTGTTATGTACTCTTGAAACTGTGCTGATTTAAAAAAAGTATTGTCTCTGGTTCTTTTTGCATTCTGTAGATGTGACCCTTGACCATCGTCATAGTCATCTGGATCAAAATTTATGTTTTCATGAATGTCACTTTGGCTATCTGAAACAAGGCCAACTTTTCAACATCCCAGAGGAGGTTGGCAAGCATATTAAGCAGCCTTTAAAAATCCCATTAACAAGTATGCAAGACATATGAAAGGAATGCCTACAAGTAATGCAGAGGAGTGTGCCATTTTCTTTAACTCTTAAACAGTGCTGATTATATATCACAATCAAATTATGGATTAAGCTCATATCCAGGCCATCTGTAACCTAATGAGAGTGACTTTGGAGAGAAATTTTTGTTGAAGCAAGTCAAGAAATATGGAGTCTTTTCATAGGGTCTTCTAGTTTTGATTTCTTGGCCCTTCTTGACTGCAAGATCTTCCAAGATAGTTTGCAACTCTTTCAAACATAGTGAGGATTACCTCAGAGGAAAGACCTGTAATAAATAGCCAAAAAATAATTGCATTTAATTAACATGGTTTGTTTTTAGTTTGACATTTTGCTTAAAACAAATTATTTATAAAATACTGTAGACATTAAAATAATATATACACATGTGTGGATGAACTTGTTGTTGCTGTTGTGCCTCTCTGGGGGAACTTTGTTTTAACCCATTTTTGGTCAGTGTCTATAAAAAGAGAAAGAAAATGTAATCTCTGATGTATTGTTTTTCAATCAAGTCTGGTAGACCAGCAAATAAATAAAATACTTTGATTCACTTAAACCTATATAAATGTTTTGCTAAAAATGTGCAGTCAGAAAAACAGGTGTTAGAGTTGAACTCCCCACTTTCTTCCGGAATTTCACATTTTATGTCATATTTTATGTTTAGTTATATGATTGGATAAGGGTGTCTTGTTTATTTGTTTGCAGTTGATTCCTATTGAAAATATAAAAGCTCGAACTTTTAGTTTTGATAAAGGATACATAATTTTATTAATACTATATTATCTGCAAACATAAAACATTTTTGAGAAAACCACTGATAAACTTGTAATTCAACAAATGCCATAGCTTTATGAAATTAATGTTTTATAAATAACACAAAATCAAACACTTTACCTGCCCAAAAGAACTCTGTTCTTGCTCAGCAGCTGATAATGTCAAAAAAATGGTATAGTATATGTTGAATCAAAAGAAACACTTTTTATTAGCCAATTAGGGTTGGCCTTGAAAGTTTGGAAATTTATTATGTATACTTGCCAGACAGGAAACTAAGGAAAAACTGTGCTACTTGCCTTCAGCCACACCAAATAAGATTGAAGTATTTGATTATGAAAACAAATTAAATTAAATCGTTCTTTTTAAATCTGTTGCCACTGAAAGTTAAAAGTTGTTCCAAAATCACCAAGAAAATACGTATTTTACACTTTAGATTAAAAAGTGCGAAAAAAAGGCTAAAGTTTTACAGCGTAAGTGAACTTTTTAAAGCAACAACCAAGATTCAAGAAATTTGCAAGAAAAATAAATGTTTAAAGCTACCCAGAGTCACATGCAGGTAGATCACTCGACTCATAAGACATAACACTAAAAATTGCTTAATGTTGAAATATAGTACCTTTTCTAGATCTCTTTTCATGGTATTCGCAGGAGGCCAACTTGAAAGCCTTTTTGGAGCTTCTGTACAACGCTTGTTACACCAGCATGTTCCAGGGTTCAGTCAGGCAATTTTTTTCCTTCCTTATCTAAAGTTGCCCAGATATGGCGAGGAATTGGGTGAGCATGGAAAGATTTTGAGTGACAAGCACAAGTTGCGCCATTTCTACGACGAATTTCATCAGAATGCCGCCGGGCAAACAACGTTTCCTTCTTCTAAACCACCGAATCTGCAAACTTCCTTTGATGGTTTTCATAAACTGTTTTTGTACTGATTTTGCACAGCACAGTTGAAGCAATACACGTC
>JAOBBB020363609.1:0-10188 GCA_025331005.2 Zoanthus gigantus
ATGCGTCAGGAAACTTTGGCTAGAAGCGAAAAGCCAATTTAATTTTAGACTCTTATTTGTTTGATGCGAATTTCTTAATTTCCCAATGTGACTGCTCAATCGGGCAATGAACAGAGCATTACACGCGTTGTTCTGTGGGAAGATTCCGAACACGAGGTCGAAGAAGCGGTTGAACATGAAATACCATTGGGCGCGCAAGGAATGTTGGTTTAAAATGTTACCAACCATAATACTTTGCATTTTGAACTTTTGAACGCCATGCACCAAATATGATGCTGCCTAGCTCGCTCGCGGCGGCAACAAAAATGAGCAATACCCAATAATTTTGGAGAGCTATGCTGAAAATGTACCAAATTTCTGATGTAAGGTTTGATATTGGGATTATTGGGTTGCCTATGGGAATCCAGTTATAAAACTTTTTTTTTTTTTGGTTTCTGTGTAGTCGGAGGAAAATAGATTCTTGCATAAAACTTAAAAATAATATTCAATGTGGTTAAAAGTGACTAGTTGTTTTTCACTGTGGCCACAGGTTGAGATTTAAGGCCGTCGGTCAGTTGAGAGAAGAGCTGACCTTAAAAGTTTAGAAAGGAGGACTTAATTTGTTTCATAGCATGTATTGTTATGAAGTTCTCTCAATAACTGAGGCCTGACGGCCTTAAATCTGAACCTGTGGCCACAATGAACTTCTTTTGTTTTGGAGTTTGCAACAGGGTATGATCTGTAGTTGGTATAGCTTCAGTCGCGGCAGTCAACTAAATTCCGTTGCTTATTGCAATAGATGGCTTTGATTGGTTAAATCTCATTAAGGACCAGCTAACGCTCGGGATGTTAAAGTTACTTGTATTCCACTCAGGGCATTTCAACTGGGAGATGATTAAATCACGTATAACGATAAGAGCCGTTCGAATAATAAATTCTGTTGAATATACTGAGGTGAGTCATACCTTTCTCCGTTTGATCACTACCACAATACATTTCAATTCCACTGACCCAAGAGGCTATACTCCATGCAACTCCAGGTAAAGCCCTGACACGTGATTTTGTGGGGGAGACTTGAATCTAATTTTAAAATCGAACTTTGGATTAAAGAATTTTTCATAGGGGTTTTTACCGTATGCTATCTCTTCTGGTACTAAGGAGCATTTACTAGCATTATGAAGCTAGATTAAAAGTATGCGTTTCAAAGAGCAGTGTCAAAACAACTATTTGCATGACGGAAATAGCTGATTTATCTCAAAGAAGCTTTGCGACAATTGTCCGACACCCACTTTAATAGTGTTGTGCGAGGTCGTCAAAAAACTCACACAACACAATAGGAAACTAGTCAAAGATACTAAATACTATCAAGTCTCATGTTATAGACGGCAGTATTCTTTCTACTGCCACCAATTTTATCATCACCACTACCAGAACTTCTCATATTTAGTTTTTGCCTAAGATTCAGACTAATAATCCAGGCCATCCTATTGTTTCTCCCAGCAAATCGCCCAACAGAGCTCATCAGCAGCTAACCATAGTACAGACTTTTCCTACCTACATCAACGGACACCAATCATGCCCTAAGAAACTTAAACGATTTTCGCATCGAATTTAGTCTCAATCTACCACGCACGTGAAATCTCTTTATATTCCTAATACAACAACAACTTTAACAACAACAAAATTTTATTGTTTTAACGAGGGACTACGTAACGACACTTTATCAGGATTAGCAAAACTCGTTTTAACTCTTTTAAAACTACTTTTATTTTGCCGATCGTTATCTCAACAAAATGGCGCTACTTCTTTTAATATACGTGACTTGCAAGCTTTCATTTCTTTTGTCAACTCTTTTCATCCATTCGGCTTGCCTTCACTTGGGAGATTAGTGAAACCTGACAACTTTTCTTGACATCTCTGTCACTATTACTATCCTAAAACCAGCTAGTGTTCACTACAAACCTACTGATACCCTCTCATACAACATGAAGTAGCATGAAGTCACATGAAGAATTGCACGACAAAAACCGTCCCAAAACCCGTTTAAATGAAAAGAAATAACACAATTTACACAAGGAAAGCAAACTACATTAATTTTATTGTTTTCATTTATTGTGTATCTTGGAAACTATCTGTCAAAAAAGCAAACAATTCTGGTGGTAAATTCCGTCAAGAGCGACCGTTGGAAGTACTTGGAAATTAACAACTGTTCGAACGGGTAGCCTGTGACACTGTGACACAACCCTCACGGCTGGCACATTTTGTTATTGATTTGAAGAACAAGGATCAAGGAATCGGTATAAAAAATACATTTCTTAAAACCCAAATAGATGTAGTCCAACATATCAAAAATTAATTTTGGATTTCAGCCCGGCCTTCTTTAAATGAATCCGCAATCTCAGAAATTAAAATCTTCCAAACCTACAACTGGATTGTACACCGTCCCGAACATTAATTTAAGGGTTGGTTTAATTTGATCTATATGAGATACTTGAAAGAATCAATTTCAGATATTAATCTCCATACAGTGATTCTACTCTCACGTAAACATCGTCCCGAGCAGTCAGTGTAAGTCCAGGAAGAAGCTGCAGTGGAACTTGAGTGTCGGGTGAACGAATAAACCTAAACTTCATCAGCAGTCTCACCAAAGTTAGTTTAATCTCGAGCAGGGCAAATCTCATGCCTATACAGTTACGGGGTCCTGATCCAAACGGTATAAACTGAAACAAAGGATGATCAAATCAAAACTTTATACTTTCGATTGTTATGATCAACATAAAATTATGCAAACACGAATAAGCTCTCTTAATCATTTCCATTTAGAAAATCCTCATTTCCATTTTAAAAAGTAAAGCGTATTGTGGGATGTGCGAATGAGTTACGCTGAGATTTTGGGTTCATGCAGCTTCGAGTTGAAAATCAAACATGCTTGATAATTTTTTTTTCCACAAGCTGGTAATATAAGGTTCACATAAATCAATCAGCGTTGCTATAACTGGATCAGAAGCTTTTCGCTCTTATTGATAAAAGAAACATTCAGCGTGTAATCTTTATGTATCTTGCTTTCTGCTGGTTGTTTAGAGAAAAACATCTAGTTGCATTGTTCGATTGAAAGACATATGAAACAACACTGGAACAGTTTACTGTACGCCTTGTGATCCAGCTTTCATTCTACTGATTTGGTTGACTTTAGATATAGCAAGAGCGAATACATTTTATCTTGCACAAAAATCTTTGACTACTCGTCAAACTATTAACGAAGATAATAACGCTTGTAATAACAAATGTGTCATTTGGCCTAAAATTCCAAACCGCTTAGGACAAGAAAATTGCATACTCTTCAAAAATTAACATACAACAAGTTAAGAGGTTTGCGTGCTCTCTTTTGAGAAGAAAACGATCGAAGGTCCGGTTGTTAAGACAGAAAGCATTTCTCAGCCAAATATCCAGATACAAATGGACGGGTCTTACACCTTTTTAGCAAACTTCTTGGTGTGTGATTTGTGAAAATTGAAAAAAGAAACATTTCGTCCTTTGGCGATCGCGAGAACATCACTCGCTTACTGAGGTCAGCTAAAAACAAAACGTTTTTCTTTATCACTGAAACGGGTAATGTTGATGTTCAGATCTATATCCCATATACTGAGTTTTCAGTAAAATCAGATCTGAGATCGAGATTTCCTTTGTATAAATTGAAATAAGTTGTTCCACATGTTTATTTTATAATTTAGCATAACACTTGCAGTTAAATGTATACCTATAGTTTCCTTAATTCTAATCAAGATTTAGTTTAGAGAAGTTTTACCTGGAATGGATGAAAATTTCCCTTGTTTGCTGCCCGAAACCTCTCTGGATCAAACTTTTCCGCATCAGGCCACGCCTTGGGGTCGTGGTGAAGAGCGTAGATTGGAATCTGAACTTCAATTCCAGCAGGAATCTGCAACCCATTGATGTTACAAGCCTTTTCACATTCTCTGTTTATGATAAACCCGGGCGGATAAAGGCGTAGAGACTCGTTCACTACACAGTCGAGATACTCCATGCGATTAACCAAGTCGTACATAGGAACGTCAGGGTTTGACTGCAATTGTAAGAATGTCTAAAATTTCTGGCGTTTGAGAGAACAAAGTTTTAAAAGCAAAATAGATAGAAATATTGATTTTTCACCGGCACGGTACCAAAAGGGTCTAGTTGCCAGTTTGAAGTATATATAGTGTTAGCGTGATTAATATATACTACCTAAGTTTTCTGTCCAAAATAGGCGCACGCGATTGTCTACAACGTCACAACCGTGAGTGTATTTTAATAAAGCATAATTAAATGTATTTTATTGAAAACGGCCGAGTCTTCACGTCTTCAATAACTATTCTATCATATACAAGCCAATCGATATATCAGTGAAAATGATTTTTTTTTTCAGTTTTTACTCCAGCGAAAGTTGTCATTTGTTGGAATGTACACTGAAGTGATTGGGCGGGATTTTAGTTGACCAAAACATTGACACAGTCAAAACTTTTGCAAATTGCAAACAAGTTTGAGGATTAGGATACCTATGTACCTATTGTTTGTGTTTAATTCATAACCCATCGAATGAAGAGTTATTGATAATAGTTTGTTTTGCGGTGAGCAACACAGGAAGCGAAAACTTTCACGATTGCTACCCCGCTTTCATTGATAAAATTACGATGTTTATTTAATCGAGCATCCTCACTGTCTCACGGCCGTGTGAAAACCCTTTAGTTACTGGATGAGGTCTTCTAGTTGTTTTCTTTTTTTATTAGTTAAACTAGTCTTACTTCCCAAGGGACTATACCGATTAATTCTATGGTCAACGTCGGGTTTTTTCTGTTTTTGAAGGTAAATTTTCATATTATATTTACATTGCAATTTTACATTTACTTATAATGCAGCAAACAAAAGTTATCGATTTCTTTTAAAAATGTTTCTCGCCGAGTGTATTTTGCAATTTCTGTATTTTTAAAAGTTATGAAAGTTTTGTAGTTTAAGTTTTATTTATGTGCACTTTGTTTTGTGATTTCTATTCTATTCTATTAATTGCATTTAAATTCTTAGTTGTCCAAACTCTTGCGTCAAGTTTGTGAAGTCATGCATGTATTGCGCCTTGCAAAGCGGTAAACTCAGATTGCATATTAAACATTAATAAATATAAATAAATACATTGATTTTATACAGCGGATTTACCATTTAAATTTTCAAATGCGCTTTACAGAGCTAACAGTTGAGAGACTTACATAAATTGTCCGCAACAGCGACTCACAAATATTTTTATATATTAATAATCCTCCCAGTAGAAGAGAAAGACCACACATCAGGATCACCACCCTACTCTTTAAATGTGCATGGGTTCTTTTAAGTCCCCCGATAAAGGGTCGGGAAAATGGACCTACGGTTTAACGTCCTTATAGGTCTAACCATTTGTTCATGTTATAACACTCCTCAATCAGTTTAAGACCCTGACTGTTGCTTCGGCCAGGAATCGAACACGACTCTTCCGCACGGTAGAATGGCACCTTACCGACTAGGCTAACTAAACGGCTGTTATATTAAAAGGGTTAGAGATCATTTGCATCATGTAATATTAAGGTTTGTTGTTCATTCTGTGGCAAGCGTGCGCAATAATTTGGAAACAAAACTTGCACTCACATCAGTCTTCAACCCTGAAGTAGAGCATGTGTCGTACCATTCTAGATCGGCACCAGCATATTGCGCAACCCATGAAAACAATATTTGTGCCAACTTTTATTAAAGAAAAAGTTGATAAGTCAACTACCCCAACAAAGCCCAGGCTCCGAGGCAGAATCGAAGATGTCGGGGTGCCAGATGACCCTATTCAGGCCAGCCTGAGCATCCAGGCTTCTGATGAGGGCAGAAAACGAATTTCTTTATACATGTTGTACTTTTGTGGCCCCCAAGTAGACTTGTTTAGGAAAATGGAGAATCCAGTTTCTTTGAGAAATTTGATTCTGTACATCCTCGTTCAAACAAAAACTCAATAAGCTACGTATAACCGTACTAATTTGAGACATTTTTCCTAGTTTATCAAGTTCTGTATTTCCACCTACGCTAGTTAAAGTTGCTACGTCCTTAAAAAAAATCTATAGTACCTTTTAGGTACATGAACTCGCTTCCTAACTATACTACATTCCTGCTGCATTTTAGAACTCTTTTAGTTATTTATAAATTGTTTTTACCTAAACACTAAATTCTTTTGCCAAATGGCTCACTGGAGCTGGTGCATTTCTCTGGCTTTTGTAAGCAACGACTTTATATGAGTCTTTTTCCCTGGATGGCGGCGACACTAGATCTAATCGCTAAGAGATCTGCCTTTAAATCTTAATATTTGAGCGACCTTCTTTTCCATTTGAGCAACTCAGCTTTCCACCATTTTCTAGATAGATAAATGAGTACCAGCATCTGCTGGGAGCAAACTCCTGCGAAGGATTTCTGTCCCATCCATGGGAGTCAAAGATCTTCATCCGCGTAACAATACAAAAACCAGAGATAAGCGCCGACTCCAAAGGCCACCGGCTCGGCAGGGGTTTAGCTTTTAACAACTGGTCGAAAGGTTAGTTCAGTTTGAGTCAAAGGCTCTCATCCACTTAACTCTACAGAAACGGAATAAGGTTTCTGCGTGAGCATCTTGCCTGCTAAAAAATTTATCTTATCGAACTTTCTATTGAATAACCTTATTAATTTATAAAAGAAAACAAAAAGAAAAACATATACGAGGCAAGTATTTTGTAAGTATCATTAATGTAGCGTGTAATTAAAAGAAGAGTAAATATGAATATTCAATTCCTATTTAGGATATCTTTTTGCTCATTCTCCGGTTTGGTCAGGACTCATTTACATGGAAGAAAAAGAGGGAATGGGTTCTAAATGGAATTAGAAACGCCCTGAGTAGTCTCACCTTAAGAGTTGACTTAACTTCCGAACGCAAATTCTCTTGAACATTCGGGTTCAATGCCAGTAAGTATGTTGTAAAAGTCAAGGCATTACTAGACGTTTCTTGACCTGCCAACAAAAAAATAACGCACTGGGCAACAATTTCATCATTTGTCAACTTGGACGCTTTCCCTTCGGGTCCAGATTCCTGATGTGCGGTCAGCATCAGTTGAATCAAATCCTTTCTACTTTCAATACCTTGCTTAGCTTGCTCTCGACGTAAGCGAATTATACTCGAGGCAGTGTCGATGAAAAACGCATAACGGCCGGTGATGGAAGCAATTAAGTTGAAGACAAAATTACCAAAAGGTAGAGAGCTTATGAACTGAATTACTGCTGCTGGACGATGAAAAAGTGCTTTTGTTTTCTCCAGTATCTTAGAGTCCTGGTTAACTTGCACATCTGACTCTACACCAAAAGCCGTCGATAAAATGACCTCAAGAGTCAACTGTGCAAACCACTCTTTTATATCCACGCTCGTTCCTAGTGAGAAAGATAAAATTGTTGTTATTCGCTGTTATTTCAAAATCATAAAGATTTTACACTACTAAGTCAAATCACTGTGAGCTCTCGTTAAGAGGAGCACATCCTTGGACCACCCCAAAAAGTGCGTCTTGGTCGAGTCACCAGGAAAAAGTAAAGCAACATTTTCAATAAATTCAAACGGTTAATACGCTATAAAAATGGATCATGTATAAAACGAATGAATCATTTTATAAAAAAGTACAAAAATACTCAAAATTTGCCGTATGTTGAACCGGCAGAAGTACTAGGGCAATGCCTGGGATATGCTGGCGATACTAGCGAGTGTTATAGAAACAGCCAATAATGGTACCTGGGAAGTTTGGAGACATTTTGTTCAAGTTAACAGGAAAAATTGAACTAATTTCAACTTTTCCGGGCTTCATGGTACTTGAGATAAAACTTGATAACCAAAAAATGTAATGGAATCACTTCTCTGTGATGACTGGTAAATCCAAACTCAAAAATTCACTTCTGCTCAACAATGTTGTCTGAAACTTTAATTCTATTTTAGGATGGGCGTGGTTGGTTCAATTGGTAAGATCTCTGCCTTCCGACTGCAAGGTCCACTGAGTTCGAACACCGGTTCTGCTGAGATTTGAATATTTGTGTGACCTTCTTTTCCGCCTAAGCTTACTCAGCTTTCCATCCTTTCTGGGTAGGTGAATGAATAAAGCTGTCTGCTGAGAGCTAACCTGTGACGGATTAGTGTCCCGTCCAGACGGAGTCGGCAAAGACTCTCATTCGCTTAACACTACAGAAACTGGAGATAAGTGCGACCTTCATGGGCCACCTGGCTTGTAAAGGATTTAGCTTAGCTTAATAGTTTTTAATTTGAAGAGTTATTTCATTTTGGGGTAAAATAACTAGAAATCTCGGAGCTTGAACGAGAAATCACATTTTCAGAGCGTTAACGACACTGACTAAGCGCTTTCTAATGATTTGAGTGTAAAAATAAGTTGTTTTTCTTCATAAAAACAAAATGCTTTTACCTTAAAACTAAGGCAAATTATTCATTCGATATCTGCTACTACGCAATCCATACGCATATACTGTCAAATCAAAACTTTACTGCTGTGGTAAGCATGTTCCTAAGGACGATTTATCTTAAGTGCATATGAAGTTTTTTTTTTTTACCGAAAAAAAAGTCAAAATAGCCTCATTACGATATAAAATATTTGAGTTGCTAAAAAAATTTTAAAGCAGTTTTTTGTTGTTTAAAATAGCTAAAAAAGGGCAAACAGGTGTCTCGAGAGACTGGTGACGAATTTAGCACGTATGACGTAGCAAGCGTTTCCAACTAGACGGGACAGGATTTGTTCTTCTTCCATGCTTATTTGAAAAGTGAGAAATGTCTGATAACGAGAACATTCTCTCCTTTACCGAGTCCATTTCGCTTTCAAGGTTTTTTTGCTTTCTTCTCCGGCATGACATTTTGAAACCTCAGAGCCACTGGCTAAATCATATCCGAGCTAAAATCTGACAGAAAAATGGAGACACTTTCAAGTGCCATTTTTTTAGATTTTAAACCAGCATAATAAAAAATAGAAGTGCTTTCGCTCGTTTAAAACTGGATGTTTCGGGTATGGAGACGTTAAACTAACAACTGATATATGAGCCAAACTTGGTTTTTACTTCCGATATGCACTTTACAAATACGGCTAGCATTCATACCCAGCATTGAAAAAAAGAGGACTTTCATTTTGCACATATTAGAAAAGTATTAACTTGTTGATTTTTGGCTCGTAAATGTTTGCAGTGAAATTTACAAATAAAACCTGAAGTTACCTGTATATCAATTAGGAAACCTCATTAAAAAAGTATCAGTAAGGTAGGCATAAACACAATGAAGACAATTGACAGGAAAAGGGTATGCTACAATTATGGCTCAAAGTCTTATACAACTTCAACGTTTGTTTCCAAAATCGAAGTTTTTTTAAAGAAGTTTCTACAATTTTACAACTACCCATCATTAAAGAAGTTCAACATGCGTTACTTGAGTCTGCTGTTACCTTGGCAACACAGCAAATATCCTTAAGGGGGGAGGGGGGGAAGGATGTTGAATTAAGTTACTATTATTACAAACATTACTGGGTGAAATTAAAAATTTTTTTGCGATCGATACTCCTTACACAGTTCTAGGAGACAAACCTCATGTTAATTTGTGGGTATTCGTGAGAGTTTTTGGTGACTAAAACAACTGTAGACAAAATTAAAATGAATGTTCGTGCCCGGCACAAAATAAGTATTTTGCTCGTGATGTGTAAGTACCAAAATTAAGACTCTTGATTACTTTAGGTTTCTATGTCCCAGAGTGATTGTATAGCTCATATAAGACACATCATCAAAGAGGTGTTTAAGTTTGTTACAAAACACCTTTTTGCCATTTAATTGTTTGATTTTGGAAATATGAGCGAGAGCGTTTAAAAATAGTGTTAATTTCGTCCCTAAATAACTAAGTTCAGCACGTTCAAATTTCTGTCGATTGAATAAAATTAGCATGTTTTACCAGAAGAAAAGTCTGCGAATATCTACAATTCTAATTCACCAGAATTGGCAATTTTTATAAATCTCAAAATTTCCATTAAACTTAAATGCAGCGAGAAATAGTTGCAACTGGTGCCAGAGACTGAATAAAATTCAATTCAATTCAATTCAATTTTATTTTTTCAGTACCTTTACAGCATTTATATTTACATTAACACATATAGTATAATTAAC
>JAOBBB020363703.1:0-18987 GCA_025331005.2 Zoanthus gigantus
TTTATTTGCAGCAATTTTTTTATTATTTGCAGCAATGTTTTTTTTATTTGCATCAATTTTTCTTTATTTGCAGGATCTTTTTTTAATTGTATAGGTTGTAGTGTCTAATTTGGAGTGCAGCTTTTTTATGCAGTGACCCTTGTGGGCCACCGTAAATAAGCCACTTTTTCGCAGCTTGCAATTTGTAAAATCCAGCGACAGTTACTGACAAACTTTGCCACGACAAAATAACTTACACAAGAATGAGAGAAATTGTCCTTGATGCATTTCAGGGTATTGGATATCCAAAAAGAAATTTTGGACTCCAAAGTTTACGAAGTGATGGTGCAACAGCTGAGACAAATGCTGGAGTGATGATGGCGTTTATTCAAACGTCACGGTCAGTGGAGATCTGAAATAGCAAAAGACGGATACCTGGGAATCTGAGCCTGTTTGTTAGTTGTGCCGTGCCGATGAGGCCCAATAAGGCCGAAACAGCTGTCCATGGCTGCTAACATTCAGGCTCACTCTCTTTTTTTTAAGGGTTTCAGTACGGCATTAGTTCCTCTGACCCGCGAGGCCATCGTGCCAGGTATTTAGTGGCTGTGTCATTACCAGCAGGCATGTGTAACATAGTTATATTCTATACTCCAGCCACATCCCACAAGCGTTACGCTTCTACTTCACGTGGAAGACACCCTGGGCTCACTGCTATTCGTTTCCCTAAGTCCGAATAACCAACAATTAAGTACGAATACGTCTTATGTTGAATATGAAAAGCACAGAAGAGTCGCAATTTTAATCTAGACATCCTTTCTTTCTTTTTCTTCGAAGGGAGGGCACATATATAACGAGATGCCTGCCCCTACAGGTCCTACAGCAATTGTGTCAATTGTTATGCACTACTACTATTCATTTGTTCCCCCCATCCGCCGACTTCCGGGGACAGTGGGGACTTATGGTAAAATTAATTTACTTAAGGACAATTACATGAGAATTACGCTAGAATTTTCCTCTGGGATAAAGGGAAATCAATAGGATTTTCATTCCAGTGGCCCACTTCCCTGGGGGCATGTATGGGGGAGATATCGGGGAAGTCATCGAGGCCTGGGGCTGGGAAGAAACGCGGAGCAATGGTAACGAGTATTCTCACAGGTGAATTCTTTGTTTCTGTTCATAGTTTGTTTCGTTCCTGGTACGCTCTGTTTAATGGCAAGTACTGTATGTTTTGCAGTTTATCACTCGACCATTGGATTGTTATGAAAATGTCTGTGATATTGTGTCTGGATTTTTTACCATATCCTTTATAATGACTCCCCTCTTAGTTAAACATTTTGAAGTTGAGATCAAAACACTAGTGGCGTGCACGAATGAACATTATGAATGTGACGTGACTAGCGTCACGTGTCATGGGACGAGCGTAGCCTGGTGCGAGCGAGAGACGTTCTGGTAGCAGACAGTGAATTTGCGATTAAAGTTCTGTTGCTTCTTTGAAGCTAAAGCATTCGACAATGAAGTGTGTAAAAAGTGACATACAATATTATGAAGTCCAGATTGAGTTAGAGATCAAACATTATAAAGTACATAATATGCATTCACTTCTCCATTAGGCCAAGCAAAATAAATTGGCGGTTTCTCGCCGCCGCTTCAATTTTTTTTTCCACAAATAAATAAAAATTACAAATTTCAACATTGGTTTGATGAAATCTATTCTTGTACTATTCTAGTACCTCTAGAGTAAACTGCTTGAAAACCATACCCTTCACAGCGGCATATATCTATATAGCCCATATATAGTAGTACCTCCCTAGAGTAAACTCTTGAAGATCATACCTTTTGCAGAGGCACATATCTATATAACCCATATATGGTAGTACCTTCCTAGAGTAAACAGCTTGAAAACCATACCTTTCACAGCGGCATATATCTATATAGCCCATACCGTATTTCCTCTAATATAAGCCAAGGGTGTGTATTAACTTTTGAACAAATTTGGGGCAACATGTATTGGAGGGAGGTGTGTAAACGAGGGAGGCACCTACTTTGCAGTCAAACTCTTAGCAAGCTCTGGGGCAAAAGTATGACAATTTAAATGTACCACTATAAAGCTCACATGCAATTAAGGCTTCACAACTAAAAACAGGGCAAATTTACAATGATTCTTTCTTTTATGAAGAATCAAGTTATAACAGTGGTAGCAGACTCATTCTAGAGGCAACACAAAGAATGATCAAGTGTTAACACATTACATTTAGTTTATTACACCTTGAAAGTCACACTTTGGTACACATGTATCTACAAGTTTTTTGTGTTTTTTTAAATAATGTATGTTTATATTGTCTTATTTTCTTGCAATTATTCTTTTGGAAGGGGCATTTACTAGAGGAAGGCATTTATTGTCATTTCTATATATTAAATTGATGCAGCGTCTGTTAGAGGGCAGCATGTAATTGAGGCTAGGCATATAACAGGAAATACAGGATGTGGCAGTACCTCCCTATCTAGAGTAAACTGTTTGAAAACCTTACCCTTCCTAGAGGCACATACCTATAAAGCCCATATATGGCAGTAGTCTCCATGTGCATAGGCATCAATGATTTTCGAATCTTACATTTTCATACATACATACGTACATAAACTTTATTTCAGTGTCAATGGTATTTAGCAATTAATACTAATTGAGGACACTATAAATGTAATTCAAAAGAAAGAATAAAAAAAAAATGAATTTTAAATGAATGTTTTACGCTACTTTGATGCGAGAGGAAGGCTATGAGTTCAGAGTTCAAGTGATCCAGCGTGACGCCTTCAAGTGATCCAGCGTGACGCCTTCTTTCGGTTTATTTCCAAATAAATATTTATTCAACTTGCATTTGCTATCTTTATTATTGCTTTTTCTATTCGTCTAAATACTAATAATTACGATAATTACATATTAAACTGCCTGTTGAATGTAAGGCATATAATATATTCTTCTACAGGGCAACTTGTCCTTTGGACCAGGGAGTGTTTTGTGTGGCGTCGAACCTTTCGATTTTGAGGTACGAAAAGTAGAATTTATATATGTCGTTAAATCATGATTGTATGGTAAGACTTAGTTACTTAAAATAATAATAGTTTAAGTGACCCATCTATCCATCTATCCATCCATCCATCCATCCATCTTCCTGTCTGTCTGTTTGTCTGTCTGTCTGTCTGTCTGTCTGTCTGTCTGTCTGTCTGTCTGTCTATCATCAAGCTCTTAACTCCATGTATGTGACGCACTGTAAGTACCAAACGTTATAAAATCGTTTAACAACGGGCGGACGGTGTTGGCACGGTTCAGACTACAAGGTCTCCAGTTCTTTCCCCTGCTTTGCCAAGATTTAAATATTTGTGCGACTATCTTTTCCGCATAAGCTAACTCATCCTTCCATGTACATGGGGAACCAGCTTCTGCTGGGAGCCAACCTGCGATGGATTAGTGTCCCGTCCAGGGGGAGTCAAAGATTCTCATCCACTTAACACTACAGAAACCAGAGATAAGTGCCGGATGAATCAGCCAGTTGGCTGTTAAAGGATTTACCTTTAGCTTAGCTTAAGAACTTTAGTTTTGCTTTTCCCATTTCAGTATTGAATTAATTTTGAGTGAAGTTTAAAGATTTACAATAAACGCCTGCATGAAAGCCGTAGCTAGAGGCAGAAATAATTCTTACACTCCATGTCCTTCGCTAGAGTATATAAATTCAAGAAGCAACTTATTTGAGGGTTCAACTAATAATTAAATTTTAATGGTGTTTTGAGGGTGTGGAAGAGGGTGTGGTCTTACCGCGTGACATAGTACTGGCGGGTTACAACATTTCCCTTCCAAGTCTGGGACACAATGTGCAGAACGTTTTGGTAGTTTTCGGGGTCGATGACGATCTGCAGGTACGGATTACATCTTATTTTTGTTGTAGGGATATTTATAAGATAGAGTAGAACAGTATAACACAAAGAATAAAGGATTAAATAAGCATCAAGTGTGCATTGTTCAAAAAAATAAAAATAGAATTTAAAAAATATTTAAAGTGTGGTAAAATTGGGAGGAAGTTTCAAAACTGAAAATTTTTGAGCAAAGTTTGTTGCGTGAATTCAAAGTTGCAATTTTAATATTATGAAAGCTTATCTACGTTGTACATAGAATTACTCGGCAGTCCCACACGGAATAAAGTATAAGTATAGGTTTACAAACGCAGTGATTTATCAATTCATTTAAATGCGGTTTTCAGTAAAAACTTTCTAGAGTGTCTGCAACTTGATAACAATTCATTTCTATTGTTGAGGATGGACATTTCTGGTTTACAAATTATGAAATATTTCTCCCACAAACACAAGTTGCATTTTTTAGTGATGTTAGATTATGATTTTGCTTGTTTGATTTTACGCCATTCGATTGAATAGTCAATGTTCTTGTTTTTCAGTACCCAACTATAATTTACTAATCTCAGTAGCATGCTTGTATATATCGCTAAATGAACACACATGGTTTCTGTATCTAAATTTTAACTTCGTGTCGCAAAGTCCGATGTATAATAATAATAATAATAATAATAATAATAATAATAATAATAATAATATTTTATATAATACTTCTGGCAGTTTAAAAACTGAATAAACAGTGTAATTTACATGGATAAAAATAAAATAATTGTACTTATTTACAATAAAATCATGATATACATATTTTCAAAATAGATTGCAACACAATTATAAAAATATTTTTAAGTGTAAAAAAATCTTGTGACCGCTTTGTCCTTCTGGTATCCGTAATGGTTTTCTCACTTCCAATAGTTCTTAGATTATAAGGAATTAATCTTGTGTTGGACTGAGGTAATAAAAAAGATATAGGGTGATTTTCCCTCTTCATATCTGTCATTAACTTCTTACATAAAAACTCCCTGCGATTAATTAATGTTGGTAGGTTTGCTTGGTTAAGGGCTTGTTGGTAACTTAAGCTAGGAAATACTATTCTTAAAGCTCTTCTTTGTATAGATTCAATAGTATCAGAGAGGTACGCAGGAATGTCTTGCCACACTTGCACAGCATATTCCAAGACTGATCTAATATTGCATAAATAGACTTTAAGGATGTCTTCTGAGTTGACATCAGCTCGTTTCAATAACCTTAGTGCATATAATCTTTTCGAAGACTTGGCAATTACATGATCAACATGAGAGTTCCATTTTAGATCATCACTAATTATGACTCCTAATAACTTGCACGTTTTTACTCGCTCAACAACTTGATCAGAAACACAAATAGGACGCATAACTGTATAACTGTGTTAGTATTCATAGAATTAACGAACATCTCTTTGCATTTTTTGGGGTTTAATTTCATCTTGTGATCTATACAATAATCGTGGATTTCCCTCACAACTAGGTCCAATATACTAATAGAGTTTCTTGGGATAATTTCAAAGGCAGTGGCGTCGTCGACATACTTTGCATGTGCGCATATGCCAGTTCCTGAGTAACTTGTCTATCATAAATGCAAAGAGTGTTAGCCCAAGTTTTGTTCCTTGCGGAATACCTTCATTAACTTGTTTCCATGGCGACAAAGACGAGCCAACACGCACCGCCTGAGTACGGTTAGTAAGAAACGAACGAATCCAGAAAAGAAGAGTTTGGTCTATATTGAGTGATCTTAATTCGTTCAATAATACTGTGTGGTCAATTATATCAAAACCTTTAATAAAATCAGCAAAAAATATACGGACAGAGCTATTTCCTGAATCAGTAGCTTCATGAATAGTTTGCATCAGGTAGATCAAGGTATATACCGTGGTATGATTCTGGCGTACGTATTGGCGCGGGTCTATTTCGTTAGAAATCTGGTTCAAGAGTCTTTTGTTAAGAATCCTTCCAGAACTTTCGCCAAACAACTTGGAAGTGCAATTGGTCGCAAATCTGATTTAATGTCTTGTGGGGGAGAAACTTTGGGAACTGGTATGATAATTGATTGTTTTAAGGAATCAGGTACGAAACCCTCTCTAAGTGAATGATTGTAAATATATGTTTGGTCATAGTTGTATCCGCCTTTATTTAGCGCTTCATCAGATAAAGATTGTTTCTGATAAATCACAGCGATTGTATACTCATACTTATCATACTTTATTTTAACAGTAACAATTACTATATATTATTGGTCACTTCAAGCTATTCTTAGTGATAAGCATCTCTCATATTATTATATCTTTACCTGTATTTATTAATTTTGGCAGTTGCCTGATAATTGCTCTGTAAGCATGAAACTGTGAGTAGCATTAAAGATCAAGTAGTCAGTCCAAATCTCTATGTATGTGTGTGATATATATATATGTATATATATATATACATAAGTATACAATGTGCCTTCCCGGTTACCACCATAATGGCATTATAGCAGCTCGTGAACTTGGGCACACGATGTACGGTATATAGATATACATATACATATACATATATATAGATATAAATATAGATATAGATATAGATATATATAGAGAGAGAGATATAGATATAGATATAGATAACGTGATAAAGTTGGATATCCAACGATGATGGCATTCACAAGAAGGATCAAAGCTGATACTTCACACCTTTACTCAGACAGTTTTAAAGAATGTAAAAATGAGTAGACGGCGAACTTCTTGAGGTCATTGATTCATAAAACTTTAATCAAAACGTTTCGGCCGTTCGGCCTTTATCAATTGATGTATAAAAATACTTGGAACAAGTCCGACTACTACAAAACTAAACTTCTATATACTTATAAGATAATGGCTAATTAAGGACTATACAAATATAAAAACTAAAAATATTTTAAGGATAAAAATATTTACAATATAATAGAATAGAATAGAAACTAGTGGATAATACTAATTATTAAAAAAGAATAATAAAATGTAAAATACCGAGCTGCGCATTTAATGCTAAAAACTGAATGCGTATCTATGTGTTATACGCAATTCTATTCCTGGAATTAAATTCATTTCTTTTGTTGAGCCCATATGGCTGGTTTGTATACAACTGAGCTTGCCAGTAGGCCTCTTTAGTTAATAGAAGCTCGTCAAGATTGTATTTACTGCTATTCTTATAAACCTGTTCTATGACAATAAATTCCAAGTCGGATAAATTATGTAAATATAGCAACCTCGCACTTTCTTTTATGTGTTTTCATCGCTGACTTGTGATTGCGGATTGTAATCTTAAAAGTGTTAGTAGAACCTACATACTGCAAAGTACATAAATTTGCAAGTAATTAAGTAAATAACAGAGCTGGAATTACAATTAAGGTTAGAATTGATAGAATACGTTTTATCCGTGGCAGTGCTAATAAAAGTTTTGGATTCCTTGAGGTAATTGTTGCATAGATCTCAGCGAGCGGCTTTGCATTTGAAGTAGCCGTTTTCTGAATGCCCGTTATTTTTAGACCTTTGTTTAGATGACAAAATTTCTTTAATGTTCTTAGTTCTTCTAAAAGATGGTATAATTGAACCTTTTGGAAATAAATATTATATATATAAAGTAAAGTGTAACATTTTTTTGTTGTTTTGCGATAATTTTTAAAAAGGTTTGAATCTGATATAAAATTTTTAAAAAGTAATAAAAAGACGTAAAACACGTACTTAAAACTTTAAAACTAAATTTTCGACCACTATCTATGACCTACGTCAGAGTTAAAATGTGCACAATGTTTCTTCAGGCGAAAAGTGTACCATTTGATTTCCGTAAAACAATACTCAATACATAAAAGTAGAGTGGAGTGTATATTGTGGAAGAAAAAATAAATAAACTACACGTTCATCCCTACAAGCCTGTTTCGTGGTCGCCCACTCTTCATGAAATTTAATGAGAATAAACTTTACCATCGCTTATATACAATATAATTACAGTAATTGGCGTTAGCTGTTGTGGTCACCCTGCCTTATTCTTTTTTGCGTATAATTGTGACTTCTTAGGTTTAATCTTATACATTTATTATTATGTTATTAATTCATTGTATTGTCATTTAGTTTATTTCTAAGGTGAAGCTTAATAAATAAATAAATAAATGATTTACATAATCTAACCAGTCTAATGAAGCGTGAAATTAACAGTTTAATTGTTGCGTAGGAGGGCTTTGTTTCTGTGGCGGCAAGAAGACACGAGTTCATTACGTTTGTTTAGTGTTGGTAGTTCGAGTTGGCAGATGACTAAGACTTTTTCTTTGAGGTAGAGGTTACATCTTTTACTTGAGCTGTTGTACGGCGAGTCCTTGAGGGCCCAGATGTGCTTGCTAAATTTGGTGAAGTTTCTGCAGTGTTTGGCGTGGCGGAATGATGTGGTGTGGTTTCTGTATCTAGTTTTGAAGTCGTTCTCTCTGAGTCCGATGTACGTTTCTGTCGTGCTGTTGTCTTTGCGTGTAACTGTCGCTTGGTAGATTACTGATGATTGTAGACAGTTTCCGTCGAGCGGGCAGGTGTTCTTCTGTTGGCAGTTGCATGTCTTGTTAATTAGTGGTAGCGGCGGCGGCGGCGGTATCGTCAGTCTCTATAGATGCAGTTACGATCCGTTTGTTATGGTTGTCGATTATTTGTTTCTTGTTGTTCATGCAGCTGTAACGATCTTGATGGTGTTTCAGTTGAAGATTTTTCTGAACTTGTTTGGGAAAGTGCTTATCTACAAGGGCGAGGAGTTTGTGTCCTATGTTGGTACTGGTGTTCTTGCTAAAAGGAGGAATGTTGTTCCTTTGTTGATTTTTCTGTTTGCTTGCTTTGGCTGGTTCGCACTGTAGCGCGTAGTGGTATCCACTTTCGTCGAGTACTTTCTAGAATGGAGGTGCGCCAATTTACCAGCTAATGGGCAAAAGCTCACCTTAAGGCAGTTACATTTTTTTGGTGTTACTAGTTCTTGTTGAGTTTCTTTGTTGTTATATAGATTGGATAAGTAGGGAACGTAGTAGTATAAAAATTTAATCGAACGTTTCAGTCATTCGGCCTTCTTCAGCTAAAAGTTAAAAAGTTAAGAAAAGTTTAAAAAAATTAAAAGTTAAAATATATATATGTATGGAGCTTCAGTAGCAATTTTCTTACCTTTTTTACGTTTTCTACTTCTTACTTTACATAGCTGAGACAAAAGTGTGAGGAACTTCAAAGTGAAATAGATGCTCGAATGACAGTTGAGGTCCCTGCTTCGCCAGATGCGGTATCGGTGGGAAGCAACAACTCTCAAAAATGGGGACAAACGTCTGCTGTTTGAACTTCTGCAAGCCCTCAAAACGCAAAACCAAAACTTCGCAGCGGATTTTAATTAGCCTCTGCCCAAGACATTTTTTATCTGACCTAGCTAGGGAAAAGCAAGTTGGTGTTTTTTTTTTTAATATATCTATTGATATCACGGCAACAGTCACAGCTGAAGTAAGCTATAATATTCCATTTGATATCCAATAATAATCTAGTTTCAGGTACCAGTGATGTACGCATCGATTACAAATTTACTCTGCACTGATATAGTCTTTGATTTCGTAGTAAAAAAGAAAGTTTTATTTTAGGGATAATCACTATTTACACTTTACCATTATAGTTTTAAATTTTCCAGTTTAAGTCATTAAAAACATCTCGTATCTTGAGATGCAATTTTATATCATTTACATTAAATAATTCCTCAACAGAGTAGCATTAAAAGTTCGATCGAAGTGCCATATTAGTCTAAACTCTTTAATGGCATGATAAAGTATATAAAATATAGTGAAAGCAACTTACATAACAAATCCTTCAAGCGAGAATTAATTCCAATTACTTTCGATTTCAACATGTTCAGGATATTTTCTATTCTTATCTGCAAATTTTTCTCTGCAATAAGCAAAACTAAAAAAATACTATCTGATTTGTTTTCTATCTTGTTCAAACACGGAGTTGCAGGTTAAAATATGGAAGCATCGCTATCAGGATTCATAATTATAAAATATAAAATTTTAAAAAAAATTTCAAATACGTTCTCTGATAAAAAATTAAAAAACAACCGATCCTGTTGCTTTCGTCAGGTGAATGAATAAGATTCAAGATGCAGATCGGGTATAGTGAGTCTGAAATTGGCATAAGGTGGTGAAGACATAGTATAGTTACAAATGATAAGGCAATTATAGGAGACTAGGTGTGAAAATTAATTTTTGTCTAAGAGAATCTTGTACTGTCCCGGGAGGTTAAAAGAATTGTTATCTGCTTGAGCGGTTTTCGCTGGGTGCCTGCTTCATTCATTTATTTATTTCGCCATTTTTCTTAATTTAAAAAATTTACAGTTTCACTTTCCCGAATCTTTCTTGTTTGGTTGTTCGCTTTATCAATGACTTAGCGTTTTTAAAATCAATTGCATGGTCGTGTGTCCAAGCGTGTTTGACCACATTAGATCCGCTGTTGAAATTCTTTTTTTGTCGTCTCAAAAGATCTTTTTGTTTCCTCAATGTAGCTCCAAGGGCAATTTGCACACGGGATTCGATAAACTACGTTGCACTGTTGTTCAGGTGTGGGTCGGAATTTCGGGACTTGAAAATGAGTTTCGGGTTCTGGGGCAGTGCAAATATCTTGCTGAAAATCTATCCTTTTTCATCCCTTATTAAAATCTATGAACGATTAACTTAACGTAGCACAAAAACGAATCTCTCCAAATTTAGTCCAATTCCAAAAACTAAAAATAGGAAATCCCCAGAAAAAAACGAGAGTACCGATCAATTTCTATGCATCTATTAGTTTCTAAGCTCACAGTGCAAATGGCGACAATATGAGCCCATAACTAAAGCGCGAAACTAAAAAAGGCAGTATACAACTAAAGAGATATCGGAACTCAAGTTTGCGCCCTTTAACACTTAAAATGAATCCCGCGAGTCCTGGGCTCTGCCCAAAATGCTTTACCATTATATAATACGTAGTTTGTCTTCGTAGTTATGTGAAGAATGTGGTCTCGTGACTAGTTTGGCCCAAGGGGCGGTCACGTGGGCGGTAGCGGGATTGAGTTGAAAAGAGTATATAAACACGTTTCAGTGAACCAATGCCGCTGGTCATATAGTCAGATAGAGATGGACAAATCTCCCCACACATGCGGACCCCGGGAGTCGATCCCGGGTCGTAGAGGTGGGAACCGCGAGAGATGACCACTACGCCAACCTTACTCCCTCTCAACAATGTCGCTTTGTCCAACAAGATCCTCCTGAACTTTATCTGGTACTACAACCTTTGTAACAAGGTTGAAGAGTTTGTTGCTCTCTTGGCTGAAGGGATTTGTGAAACTTTCTATGGTGTTTAAAAGCTTTTCAATGCATTTTGGCTAAGTAAAGTCTAAAGAGGCATCATTCTGGCATAATTTAGTCGGTCGTATGCGAAGAAATACTTAGTAAACAACTGCAATGATGTAAGATGCAGCTGCCAGTCCCCTGTTTGGACTGTTCTAACGAGCAACATTATCTCCATTATCGTTTGCATGGAGCATCGAAACACCTGGAATTCCGGATTCTGGCTTTTCTCTTCCACAAAGGAAGAAATAACTTATCTTTGTCTGTCCATTTTTTTTCGAAAATTCCAGCTTTTAGAAAAATTAAGTACTATGGCTACCTATCGGCCATTTTGGATGACGTCATAGTTCCCCAGCAAAGCTGTACCCTTAATATGTACCTTGTTTAGTAAATCTCGCCCACCACTATCTAATAAACCTAAGATAGTTAAAAAACTGTAAAACATGACGAAAACCCAGGACGGGGTACCTCAAACACATAATGGTATAATAAAACTGCCTCGTTTTCACGTGACACTGCCTGTTATGTTCTTAGCTTCATAATGTCTCGATTAGCATTTGCTGCTAATTTTGTGAAATAAAATATACATACGACAAAGATATTCATTTATTTAAATCACAGCCTCCTTTTTATGTTGAGCTTTTGAAAACTACTCCTTAAATCGGCTCTGAGCAGGTTGTAAACTTGGCAACATCACTTTTCTTGTTATTTGAGGTCCCTTGAACACAACTAGCCAAGTGGTTAGCTCTCTTCGCAAATTTCCCACGGGAGCTCATATCTGAACATATGCTCCCTGACTAGAACAGGCTAGAATATTCATTGTCAAAAAATAATGCCATTGTGTATCCCTTAATGTTTTCCAGGAAACTACTGTTAGGTGGCTAAGAAATGGGGGGAAGAGGGTTGGCTGGGAGGATGCTCTTGAATTTTTTTTTATTTTTTCCGATTTCCCAGAGCTTATTAGCACCTCCCGTTTATTATTTCTGAGTAATTATCTATGCAGTTTGCAAAACAAGTTTTAAAACAACAGAAACCCGTAGTTTTTTAAATAGTTTTGGTTTTTAGAATACTCGCTATTTTCAATATGTAACAAATAATAGTAGTCTGTACAAACATTAGTTTTATTAGTGCTATGTATTGGTGGTATTTACTTGACTTTGTGCAAAGGAACCCATTCAGATGCCTCTGAGCCCTTTGGCAAAATTTCAGACCGGAAACCAAGTAGGACACGAAAATGGTCTTATACAACTGAACGTATCTGTGATGTCAAATCTATAAATGAAACTTGTTTTTCTTTCAAAATGTTTTAAAACGTGCTAAAACTTTTAAAACTTGTGTCTTTCTCTTGAAAACTGTGTTTTTTGACTTCAACGTGTCGATTTCTTTCAAATTTTTTAACTAAAACATGTTGAAACTTTAAAAACTTGTGTCTTGCTCTTGAAAGAATGTGTTTTTTTTACTTAAAACGTGTCGAAACTTTTAAAACTTGTGTTGCGTTTTTCTTTTGATTTTTAATCAGAAGATTTACTGGTCTTTTCTGATTTTTTTATTTATTTCTGATGACTTTTTGATTTCTGATCAATTGATTTTTGATGACTTGCAATCATGTATTTAGACATATATCAATACTCAAAAAACGTGTAACTATTTATTATATTCATTAAAAAAAATTTTAATAAAAAAAATGTGTGATTTATCTGTCTCGCTACACCTAATCATACCAACCTCCCACCCCACAACAACATGATGGTTTATCTGTCTCACCACTCCTAATCACTCGTTTTTCTGTTGAAACTTTCAAATTTTTGACTATCATAAAACTTTTTAAAACTCGTTTTTTCTCTCGAAAACTTTCAAATTTCTAACTTAAAACGCATTGAAACTTTTAAAACTCGTTTTAACTTTGAAGCTTTACAACTTGTTTTTCTGACTCAATATACTCCGAAAAATAGCTGAGGAAACCCAAATCGATCCCTAAGGTAGCACCGCCCGCACCGCCCTTGCTCCAAAAAGTAGATCGTTTCAAAAAAAGAAAAGAAAAGAAAAGAAAAGAAAGTAAAAAATAAAAAGATATGTGGTTTATATCCGTCTCACCACCCACCCATCACCCGTCATACCAATTCGAACCTCCTGCTCCTACCCCCACACCAACATGACGTCACCCCCATGACGTCCAACCCCTTGGACTTTGACCCACCCGTCCAATGATTCCGTTTTGGCAAATTTTATACTATATTACTACTATCAAGCTACCTAACAATTTAGTCAAGCCATTCTTGTTTTATGGAAGTGAGACATGAAAGACCAATGTCCAAGACAGCAGAAAACTAGATTTTTTCCAATACCAGTGCTCTAAAAGAAGCCTGGATATATTCTGGCCTTACATAGTATCGATTGATGAGCTTAATGAAAGAATAGGAGGTACAAGGATGAGTATAGAAGTAAAAAGAAGGAGGTAAGGATAGGGACAAGTAGAAGAGGAGTAGTGTGGCCTTATGCACCAGAGTGTGAAGAGAATAGGTGGGATAGGTGAGGTGTAATCTAAGGTTGTGAAATGTGTTTGATTTCTTTTTTGCTGAGGTGCTTGTCTGGCATGTGCTTATCGATAATAACAGTAACTTTAGTATAAGGATAAAAAGGGAGTAAATTTACAGCAGTGGTCTTAAAGAGGATAGACTCCCAATCAAATGATTTAAATTCATTTAACAAAGACTCCTCAGCATAATTAGAGTAGTTCCTTTTAAAGGTCTTGATAATTTTTGGGAGAGTGATGCTTTGGAGAAGGAGATTGGGAAATTGAGAGATTGCTGTTAGAATGGGGTAAATCCAGCCACCCCCATTTACAGGGATAAACCCAGATCAAAATTGGATTGAAATTGAGTGTGGGAACTTTGTTAATGATAAAATTTGGTAAATGATCAGTTAAGTGTCAGAAAATGTTTCCACTGATAGTTGGATGTTCAGTTGAATTAAAAACAGATGTTACCAACAAGTGGTAGTTGATTGGTATGTTATTCCAGTAGGCTGTTAAATTTGTGGAATTTAACAGAAAGATATAAGGGTATCTAAGAATTTATTTGTAGCCACACGAGAGTCAGTATTTGATCGGGTTATATTGAAATAACCCATCATTGATAATACAGAACTTTTTTTCCTTATCAATTCTTTCAAGGCATTTATTTAAAAAGCTGGGGAAAGCCTCTAGATCACTGTGTGGGTAAATAATATATAACACCACATACAATTATTTATCTCAAACGGTGTTACTAAAGACACTTTTGGGTGAAAAACCACAGAGGAAACCATGACAGAATTTAGAAACTGACCAGAGGTCATATAGATTGTTTTTGTGCTAGTGTGCTCTTCATTTAAAGGAAGGTCACACATGGAGCTCAAATGTTTATGAGTTCACACTAAGAGGAAAAAGGAAGTTGCAAAGTGAAGGCTGTAGCTTCAGGGAGGGTCCATTAGATCTGTGAGGGTCGGATGTGGGGATTAATTTGGCAAATTTAAGCATAAAAAAAAAATGGTGCAAAACAAAAATACTCTTTCGTTGGATGGAAGAAAAAAGTCCTGCATTGTGCAGCGTCTTGAGCCGAAACAAAAATCTTGGAGAGAAAAAAATTTTCACACCCCTCCCCCCTCCTCCTCCTAACCTCAGACAATTTCTTGAGCCAATCATTTTAAGTATTTTCAAGTATAGATAGCACGTTCGTTCAATCTATACTTGAGTAAATCCACCAATCACAACATAGATTATAATCACTATAGCAACTAAACAACTTTCCTGTCATGGCAGGGGCCATTTCCAAAGGCTATTTACATAAAGCCATTTTTAAAGCTTTTTTCCATATTTATTTTTTCGAAAATTGTACTTACCATAAATGAAGACTTGCAATTAAAAGCTATTTTTCAAATTGCACTTTTTTGCTTTTCAGAAATTGTAATGATTATGATTAATTGGTAAGAGGACTTCATGTCGTCCTATTCCGTCTGTAATCATACTCGTGATTAACAAATCAGACTCCCGCTTTGCGGTCGTCCGATTTTGTTAGTCACTCGTAGGATTACAGACCGAATTGGACTCCATTCAGTCCTATTACCATATTGGATATTTTACAAATAAGCAATAAAACACACTCTCTAAAGGCTGATAAACCACGCGGGATGTTGAAAGAACTTGAATTCCTAAATCAGAAGTCGAAATAACAGGGCCGTAGCTAGCATGAGGCAAGATTTTGGCCTTTTTGAGAATATAATCCCTAGAAAAAATTGAATTGGTTAAACTAAAACCAGCTAACATAACTAAGGTGGATGAATTGAGGGGAAAAGCATTTTAATGAAGTTAATTCGTTTTCCGTAAACTGTGAGTAGCGGTTTTTCACTGAATGATTTAAGGTTACAGTAACGAAAGTGTAATGTCTTATACAGAATCCCGTTCTTATTATCTGTAGCTTATGTTCTTGAATTTTTGATACAGCTAAATCCTTTAGGAGCCAAGTGGCCCATGGGGCCGGCGTTTATCTCCGGTTTCTGTAGTGTTAAGCGGATGAGAGTCTCTGACTCCCCCTGGCCGGGACACTAATTCATCGCAGGTTAGCTCCCAGCAGAAGCTGGTCCTCATTTACCTACCCGGATGGAAAGCTGAGTTGGCTTAGGCGGGAAAGAAGGTTGCACAAATATTTGAATCTCGGCAAAGCCGGGAATCGAACCGGGGACCTTGTGGTTGGAAGGCAGAGATCTTACCAACTGCGCCAACCACGTCCGCCCATAATATAATACTTGTACGATTAAGATTGAGTCACTTCGCGACTAAGAGTAGTAAACTTCTCCCTTAACAGTTGTAAAAGTGAAAGTTTTTACCCGTCGTTTATTCTTTACTGAAAGCTACTAAAATATAAAAGTTGTAAGCCCGGGGCTACAGGCCTAATGGCTGGCTACGCCACTGTAAGGCAATCTTTAGACTTCTCCTAATTACCTATAGTATGAAATCCGTAAACGCTGGATTCAGTTTTAACATTAGAATACGTGTAAAAACATTTGAATGTTTTAAAATGCAGATGGTCGTTAACTTGGCACCAGTATTGCTCAGCAATAAAATGTGAACTTCTAACTTCCCCAAGACTGATTTTCTAAAAAAATGCCACGGAAAATGCTATAAAAATACATTCATGAGCCCCTAGATTTCAAACTTTTCTCGGGGGACCCAGACATCCCTGATGGCTCGCGCCTTCTTGCCTCGTCTTGTTCTCAAGTCTGGCTACGGCCCTGAATAATAAGTCAAAGACGCACGAAACTCCTATGAGTTTACCGGGACATTAAGCAATAGCTGATTGACCAATAAGACTGCGCACATTGACTTTGTTATTATATAATTTGGAATAAATTCCGCAATGACAGTGCACCGAATGTGATAAGCTTTCCGAGAATTGACCAGTGAGACAATTTTCAATTAGCGGCCAAATGACATTGATTTCAAGGCAATGCAGTCGCACGCACTCCATAAATTGGCTTGTTTTTATATTTTATGACGTTTTAGTTATACTTTTTTTATCAAATATTATTTTTACTTTTTTTATTTTTTTTTTATATTTATCTTTTTTTTCCAATTTTCCAATTTTCATTTTTTCATTTATTTTATTTTTCCACTCGTATTCACTCGTATGTACGTTTAGTCGCGATCGTCAACTCGACTTGAGTTGTGTCAAAACTGTCATGTACATCATTTTCATTGAAACTCTATATAAAACTTTTCTCAAAATGTTATGTTTAAACGCCTAAACATTGAAAATCAATATCTTTTTATATTCCTACTTTTTTATCTCATGAACACTAGTATCAAATAAATTTTGTGCAATCTAAAAACAGGGAGCTATATCGTTGCTAGGGTAAAAGAGTAACGTGCACCCTTAACTCTTGACGAGTATCAGCGACATGATGTTGGAAAGTGAAAATGTCTTTTTCCGGAAAACAAAATTTCGGTTGTTCGAATTCGTTTAGTGGGTCAACCGAAGAAAAAAAGGATAAAGGTTTGATTTAATGTTTCACCTTGTAACATTAGCTAATATTTTTGTCAGTTTAACGACATTTGTTTAACATTTGGGTTTTCACTTCATTCGAGGCGGACGTCCCAGCAAGTTTCTCTATTCTGGAAATACACAGAAAACAAATCCGTGGGGAAACGAAGATTCATTTGAATTTCCTGAAATGAAGAAGGATTTTTCATTAGTTAATAAACCAGCTGCTTCACAATCAGGTAAAGGAAATGCTTATTTTTTATGGTAAATACTTCTAAACTATTCTTGATTGCTCACTCTTCGTTTGTAAAACGACAGCTTTTGATTTGGAAGACGTATGGAGTATCAGAAGAAATGTTCGGGTCAGCCAGAGCGTGAAAAAAGGCCCAACCACAAACGTTAACACCAATAAGACTACCAGGAAATCTTTTTATTCAAGACATAGTGATTTTATTGGTAAGTCACGTCGAGTTTTCTTTATGATACGCAACCTATTTTTGATCGAGTCGCACAAAAGCAGGAATCAACGGCTTGTTTTCCAATATTGATAAATTGTATAGACGTTCCCTACCCCGAAGTAAGAGCTAAAGGATTGTTTTTTATTTTGTTTTTAAAAACAGGAAGCGGTGATAGTGAATATTCCTTAGGGGCAAAGAGAGCGAAACAAGATACAAAAGGAAATCGCGACTCTGCGGGTATGTAAATCAAAATGTTAGCGTCAATTTGTATCCATGGTAGTCACGAAGTTGATTATATTTTTTCACTTTCTCCCATAGAAATAGAAAAGAAGAAATAAATTGAAAACATTGTGTTATTAATTTTCATTTTACTTTTGTTAAAAGTCATTAAAATTGCTTTCGTTGTTACATTTTGGATTGATGCAGGTCCATTTCCATTCTGTGGATTTGAGGGATTATGAAATTTAGTTTACATAATCATAAGTGGAAGCCGCGTCATATTTTTAACAAAGAGAAATTGAAGCAAACTCATCAGAAATGGACGTCACTGTTATGGAGACGATGGACGATTCTTTATCTGCACGAAATCGAATCGTAATGATTTTCACACAAAAAATTCTGCTATAAATTTTTCTGTTGCAATACAAATGGTAAAATTTCTGTATTGGCGCATACTTTAAAAAAATTTTCTGTAATGTCAACTCGCCTAAAGGGGCTTTTCAGTATGTTAAAATCTCCCTCTCTCCCAGTTAAGAATCCCAACTGGTAGGAGGCAAACCAGTTGGCTATTTTCAAAGCATAGTGAATTTGCCCCAGGGATCACAAATTCATTCAGAAGTCCAAGTCGGGGATTCAAACCTGGGTCATCAGCATTCAGATCCCCAACTCTGACCACTGAGCCACGTTGCCTCCTAATGCTAATACTAATACTATTGCTTAATACTAATACTACTACTACTACTGGCTTCTGATACTATTGTTTAATCATGCAAACTAATCCTTACCCAGACCCTAACTTCTACACAAAGCTGCATGCATAAATAAGTATGCACCAATACGGAAATTATCTCTACAAATGTATCTTTGCATTTTGGTACACGAAAAAAGTATTTGAGTTGGAAGAATTTTGAGGACGGTCACCAAACTGTCCCTCCAGACCATGCAAAAGTGCAACTTTGGTTAGGGGAAGGTTTGGCGGCCATCTATCAAATATTAACTCCAAAATTAATTTTCAAACTTCACTAAAATTCCCTCAAACTCAAATT
>JAOBBB020363704.1:0-10186 GCA_025331005.2 Zoanthus gigantus
AGCAGGTAAGTTGATAGTAAATAACTTAATTTCAAAAGTCAGCCCAACAAATTTTTGATATAATTTAGTGATAATAATGTAAATTCTACACTGTATAAAAAGAGAAAACTTACTGAGGTTTTGCTTGTTAGTCCTTCTTCGGAGTCGAACGTTAATCCTTTGTCAAAGGACTAACGTCTGAAACGTCAGTAAGTTTTCTCTTTTTATACGGTGTATAATTTACATATTTATCACTAAATTGTTTCTTTAGAAACACCGACACAGCTCACACTATAGTTTACCACTAGTTATTTTCTCTTTTAAATTTTTGATATTGTAAAAGGGGCATCATGTTTGTTATCAAAATTGTTTTTTTGGTGGATATGTTTCCCTAGGAAATTTATGTATTGGGGGGATCTCAAGTTGGGAGTTGAGCTGTCAAATCAAGAATTCAAATTTTGCATTTTAATTTCTTCTTTCAAAGGAAAAGCTTGAATATAGTTTAATAGAAATATGCCAACCAGATACATTGTAAAAATAACCACAAAATAATTTTGAAATACATGTAATTTTGAAGACCCAAGCAGGATCGAAAACTGAAAACAATTTGTACGTGTACTTGATTTGACACCAAATCAGGAATCAACCCAGACTCCCTTATGTGTGGTTGTTGTAATCATTCTAAACTGGACTTTCAACAAAGCATGGAAAATGAAGGTCTTAACCAAATTAAAAAAAAATGCAGCAAATTATAGTCCACAAATTACAATTTACTATTTCATGGTAAAAAGATTTTGGGGACATGAATCGTTTGCCCAAAAGAGCACAAAATGCTGTAATGGGATTATCATTAGTTTTATATTTTACATTTCTGTGTTTTTTTAATGTAGTGGAAGAGCAGTTCTTGCAGACAAGAGTAACACTCTCAGATTGCTGCCTTGTACACCAGGTAACTTGTATAACATTTTCTGAAACAAGAATTTGATATTGTTGTGCTCAAGAGACTTTATATATTTAACAATTCCATATAACTCGAAATCTGAGTGACTTACAATCACTCTTGATTAGGATGTCAGAGACATTGAAACATCTAGTAAATTAATATATACTGTTTAAAAATGAAAATTCATAGACTAAGATGTTGTAATGATGTTTAGTCAATGTGTTTATATTTATTTCGATTCTAGAAATGTTTAGTTATTTGTAGTCCTCACATGCAAAGCATATCTCAGTGGTCTGATCTCAGTTTTGTTAATAACATGGTAATCATTAAGGCATGTATTGTGTAACAAAAACTTGGCCAGAAGAGATCTTGTTACGTATTTCCATAATTATTTAATACAGAAAGAAACAAAGCAAATTAAATAATATGTGTTCATGCAGTTGTTATGTCATCATCATCATTTTCGTTTAACATGCTTAGCTTTCCACTCCTGGGGTTGGACGTGAGATTAGTTACCTCCACTGTTTTCTATACTCTGTCATCTTCTGTGATGTTTAGCTTCCTCATGTCTTCTTCTACTACCTTACTCCAGGTCTTCTTTGACCTACCTACCTTCTACCTTCTACCTCCAGCTCCATCGCTCTCCTAAGTATGTGAACCCTTAGTCAGAGTCTTAACTGAATGAAGGGCATACAGTATTTCATTAATTTCCAGTCATAAAATGATCCTTGTGCCAGGCAGGTACTTTACAGGTCTGGGTAGGGTAATAGTTTCAGCTGTAGTATAGATGGCCCCTTAGGGATATCAGATGGTATGACAGGTTAGCGTTGCAGTACAGGTAGACTGACTGTCTCAAAATTTGTGTTGAGCTCTGCTTCTTCTGGAGAAGGGCACTCATTGGTTTTGAGGAGATGTCATTGGTTAATTGCTCCAATATTCTGTGTTTTCTAACTATCACCAGGTAGCTCCAGTCATGCATCTTTCCCATGCAGTTATCCTGCTCCACTTCTCACCCAGGAGCCTCATGTGTATTTTTTCTCCTGGATTAATTCTGGCAGCTGCTTTACTATGTCATTAAAAATTTCTGTCGTCATTTTTCCATACCGTCAGAACCCTATCTATTCTCTTCTATTATAATACTGTGTCTAGAATGTAGTCCTGAGCTCCTCACAAATGGGCAGTAGGGTCATGCAGCAGCAACCCATTTTAATTTAAAACTGTTGTGAAGGGCTGGTTCCAATGAGGAGTGCCAGGGACTTGGACTATCCAGAAGCCTTGCACTCTGTTTGCAGCTGCTTCATATGGTTTAGACTGCATTTTTAGCTGTGTGTACTAGGGTGAAGATGTCATATGATTGAACTCCAATGTGCTTGTAAACACTGAGAATTCTGTAGATGCAAATTGGGTTCCATTGTCCATTATTAAGGTGTCAGGATTTCTGAATCTTGCGAAGGTTCTTTTCAGTTCTTTGATAACTGCCCATTATGGGGCTGAGGTCAGATACAGTATGAGACACTGCCATACTTATAGTTACTGCTTAGTAATCTGATACCACAAATTATATCCCGCCTTCATTGTTATACAAGTCCACAGCATCTTAGGGCCATGGACAGGCTCCAAAGTCATGTGACCTCATAGTTTCTTTTAACTCATTACTCCAATGTCTATAAGGCATATGTATTATCTTAACTCTGTTGCCATTCAAGGCCAATACAAACAAAGGTGTGCTCACCGAATACAGGTCTCAACACTGATGTGTGAACCATGAGTGCATGATAGCCAATAGTTCCTTGCGCATGGCTGCTGGTACCACCAACTGCCACCAACTGCGACACTTCAAAGATTAGATCACCTTGAAAAGTCGGTTTTTGTCAGATCTCATGGTAGGTGTAAAGGCATTGTGGGGTGTTGGACCTGTTCTCTGGCCATGCAGCCCTTTAAATCACTGAAGACAGCTACTGGAAAACAAGAACTACAGCTGTTGCATGCTGTAACTGCTGCCATCTCTGATTACTTACTGGTAGCCAGTTCTTGTGGTCGATGTTCTCCAGTTCCTGTACAAAGTCTGAAGTCCCTACCTCAATAAATAATAATAAATCAATACTATATATATTTAATGTCGATTGCGAAGGAAGTGGTTGCCCATTCTTCCTAACCAGAGGCTAATGTTTAAACGCTCGACAACTCAGATCTTGGTGTGAAAGTTGAATTTGCAGAGGGAGGAAAACAGATTAAGTACCTGAAGAAAAACCCTCGAAGTCAGATTGAGATAGACAAATCTCAGTCCACATGCGGAGCCCAGGACTCGATCCTGGTTGTAGAGGTGGGAGGCGTGACTGATGGCCCTGACTCCCGGCAAGGGGGCCCTACCTAAGGTAGAAATGCCCTACTTAAGGTATCAGCCAAAAGCATATCACAACCTTACTTGTACTTTATTACCACTGAGATTGTACTTCTGAAGGCCAAGTAACAAGCACTGCAGTCGCTGTGGGGCTGCATTGATTAGCTTGCATGCATACAGTCACCTCCAATAGTTTGTGGTCAGTCTCAACAGCGACTCGTTCTCGACCAAACATGTAAGCAACGATTTTCTTACAGGCAAACGCACTATTTGGGCACACAGTATCTTGTTTCTTCAGGGGTCAACACCCTGGAAACATATCCAGTGGGTTGCCAATTCTACCTAAGGGCCATGTCTAGTCCCAGCTCTGATGCATCACACTATAGGGTGACCTCATCTGAAAGGCTGTAATATATATAGAAGTACTGGACAGGTGTTTTTGTTAAAGCTTCCTTCAGTTTCTCAAAGGCGCTGGCTTGTGTGTCTTTCCAATACCACTCTACATTGGGTTGAGTGAGTTCACACAAGGACTTTGTCATGTATGATTTATAAGTGGGGAAAAAACTTGCTCAAATACTGTGCTAGTCCTAGAGCCATTGAACTGCTGTCTTTTCAGAAGGGAGGATCAACTTGGAGACCTTCTCTGGTGGCCATGTGACTGATGAAATCTACTTCTAATTTTCTTTAGATTCAATTTGTTGATGTTTAGTTTCAGTCCCTGCCAATTGCACTGTTGGAGGAAGGCAGTCTGGGTTCTGTCGTGGTCATTTGCCACTTCTTCCATTGTTTCTCCACATCCAACCATAACAAAGTCTTTCACTACTACTGTCCTCGATAATGTCATGCATCCACCTACCTTGGAAACACTTCAGGTGCTGAGCAAATTCCAATAGTCATTCTGCACCATGCAGCAATACCTTAGAAATCTGAGTGTATATTTATATTTTTATACTCTAAGTGTAACAATGTCATTCCTTAAATATTACAAAATGGGCTGAAAGTAACTCAAAAAGAATGTTTTTACTTTGCATGCACTAACTTATAGTAAAAACACTATATTGTTTTCTTTCTTTTATTATTTTTAGTGCAATCTTCAAGCATTTCGCAAAAGGCCAAAGATGTAAGTTTATTAATATTAAAAGAATGAATGCCTTTTTACAAGCCTAGTTGAGATAGCTTGTATCTCTAGTTTCTGTTAAAGATTTAAGCTTTTTTATGGCTGTTGCCTCGAGCGGAGCCATTATGTTATCGAATGGAGTTAGAGTGAAAGAGTGAATCACATACACAGGAAGCCCAAATAATTAATTTATTAAACTTTACAACCAATCAATTAGTTCTTCCGATACAATTTACTTTGAGTGCTTATGTACCTTGCATCGCATTGTGTTGCAGCCAATCACACTCTTACATGTGCATGTTCGCAGTAGTCACGTCTACCTATTGAGTGACAATGCTCTATCTTTAAGACGTCTCAAGAGATTGTGAAAACAATTTATTCCAGAAAGTATAATGGCGTTATAAAATGGCAACATACAGGAGCCATGTGCACTGTTTGAGTGACTTTTATTACAGCTGCTGTCAAACACTTATTGCTTTCTGTGTTCAACACTTGAAAATTGTATACTATCTTTAGATACAGTATATCAAATTTATAAAATATGTAATGTTTCATAGACTTTGACTCTTAATCTAAACGAATATTAGTTTTTTTTGCAAATCTAAATTATGTGATAATAGATGTCAGTGTTATTTTGAATTAATGATATGATCAAGCTTTTAGGCTGTATATGCACTGTATCCAAAATAAGTCATCACAATACAAACCCGAAAAAAGAACATTCATGCTTCATCAAGATTCAGACACTGCATGATATCTGCAATAATGAATGATGTATTTGGTGCAAATCCAGTCACTAAAGATATAATTATACTTGGAATCAACTTTATTTTGTAATGTTTATATGGACTTATATCAACAGATTGACAGTATTGCAGAAGCAGTTGTGTCATCCACAACATCACGGTCAACACGGTCTCAAAAGGTACTTGTCTAAGGACCAACAAATATTTAGTTCAAGTGGTTCAGAATGGTGATGCATATAGTACAGTATTAGTGGCTATTCTGTGTTGCAGAGTACAACAAAGCAGTAGCCCTTTGTGATTCAGAATTTAAAACTAATTGTTTTGTGTTGAAACTCTGCATAGTTAACACTTATTCTATTTCAGTTGAGGTGGATAGTGGCAGAATATCTACTGAGGCCTGCAGTGAGGCAACTGATCTATAGCAATTTCCTTTCAAGACAAAAGAAAGATTTGTAAAGATTTGTCTGGTCTTAATGTGCTAGTAGTTTTTGATACGTTTTCGCTTCAACTTAGAACTCTTTTCAGTAAAGGAATGAAGATCTTTGTCTGCAACTCATAGTCTGCTAATACAGTACCTATACCACATAATGTGAAATCGTTACACTGTGTACTTAGTATTAGATCATCAAGTAACCCATAAGCTTACATTCTGATCAATAACTTTCCTGTTTAATACCTCTGGTTGCAGTGTTGACCAGTTAAAATTCCGCTTATTAAAGCCTTAGTTCAAAAGGCAATGTCACTCTTGTTTTCTAACATATTTATACAATTCATATTGATCAGAAATTGATCGATAAAATGCTTTAAAATATATTTACCTCTCTAATTCTAAATAAAATAATTATCCTTTAAAGTTACAAAAGAATAATCAATGGTTTTAATCTGACATCGAGGTATTTGTTATGTAGAGGAATGCATCTCCTACTTCTGCACAAGGTCGGCAGACAAGATCAAAGGTGCCAAAAGTACAGGAAGATTTAGCGATGATGCCACCCACAGCTTTGCCACCGACCAGTAGCAGACGTACCAGGTAACTTCCTCCATTTCTCCCTAACAGGGCTCCCAATTCCTTTAAATTTGTTTTAATTCCTTGAATTTGAAAAAAATATCAGGCCTGGAATGAGCTAAAAGGTAGTGGCTCACGGGCAGTTTCTCTAGTGTTGAACAGTAATCGCTCAGGACCCTGTTTTTCAAAGCTGGTGAACTTTAACCCTGGATTAGGGAAATATTCTTGAGTAAAAGATATTTTTGTTCATCTAAAACCCTGTTCAGATTTCTAAGAATAGAACTTGTTAATTCTAGAACTTTAATTCAAATCTTTATGGTATATGAGTTTTAAAAAGATTTTACCTAGACTAACCGTAGACTAGAGTAACCGTAGTTACTAACTATTCATCCATCCATTTATTTATCTACATATCTGCCTATCTAGAGTACCTCCCTACTTATCTACCTATCTATTTACCCTTCGATCTATCTTTTTTCCTACTTATCTATCTATGTACCTATCTATCTATCTGTCATGAGAGAGATGGCCTCTGCCCCTTGATGTGACAAAAATTCATGGCAGGTTTCATAGCCATCGTAAGCTGTTTGATCAACCTTGAAAGGACAGAAAATTTAGTTAACTTTGACATAAATAAAGGTCACACAATGTTGAATTTTCTGCAGAGTGAGTCTTGAATCATGGTTCTTTTAGGTGGAGGACATAGATTTTAGTAATTGCCCGCTAATTTCTGCAATCCTTAAATATCCTTGCCTTGCTTTTTCCTCAGCCAGTGAAAATTTGAACATTGCTTTAAATGAATGGTGATTATGTTTTCATATTTTCTCACATCCTCCACCAGCATTCAATTTGTCCCCTAATAACAAGACACTTGTAGCTTCTCAATTAGTTCGAACCTCCCTTCAGTTTTATTTTGCATCTTATACAAACAAAGTTACCATACTGGGTGTCACTCTCTTTGTTTTCGCACATCTCCTATGAATCCATGTCTCTCGTTTTCTGCACAACATTAAACCTTCTTTTACAACCTCCGCAACCACGTTAACCACAATTACAAATAACCTTGGCGACAATACTAATCCTTGGTGTACACCGACTTTCTCCAGAAATTCCTCTAATAACCCATATCCAGCCCTGGCTCTCATCCTTCTTCTTCAAAGAGACTCATTACCTCTTTCACCATTATCTCTGATACATCCTTCTTCCTCTGGGACCATACTATCACCTTTCATGGTGCTCTATCAAAGTTCAGCAAACACATGCATAGTTTTATTTTCTTGTCGAGGTCCTCCTCCTGCATCCTTCTTAATATAAAGAGAGTATCTGATGTTCCATTTCCCGGCACAAACCCAAATTGCATCTGGTCCAGACTTACTATAGCTTATACTCTCCTCTCCATCACCCTTTCCACAATCTTCTTGGCGTGCTCCAGTAACTTCACTCCTCTGTAAGCTGCATATCCCCTTTCCCTTGAAGATTGGTACCACCACACTCATGTTCCAATCGACTGGAATTTCTCTTCCATCTAACACACGTTGGCAAAGTTCCATCATCGCCTTAATCCCTGTTTCGCCACTTGCACTTAACATTTCATTGTTTAGTTCCGATAATCCAGCAACCACTTTCATTGTTTGACTGTTCATGTTCTTGCTCTTACCTTCTTTCCTTCCGACCCATTCTTGCACAGCTCTTTGTATGCTTCCTTCTTTCTTGCTATTGCATTCTTGACCTCCTTACTCCACCATCATGTGTGTCCTCGGTCCTTTTTTAAGAATCTTTTTTCTGCACTTGTAATTCATCGCATGCTTTTAAAACACCATTCTTAAAAGACCTCTGCAAATCAATTCCCAACCCCTTTTACAAATCACTTTCATTTCGTATTATTTCAGCTTCCACACCCTTCTTCATATCCGTTTCTTTTTTATGACCTAACTAATTTACTTACTCCCCACATCTGTGTTCACTAAACAGTGCTGTAATTCCCCTGGAAAAACCTTTACAGTTCTCAAGGTATTTCGTTCATGTTTGCCATTCAATACGAAGTCAATCTCAGTTTCATTTCCTCGAGCTTTGATAATCATTTTTCTTTTCTCCTTTTTCCGATACCATGTGTTTGCCACACACAATATTTTTCATCGTAAAATTCAAGTAGCATTCTTCCTTCCGCATTTTTCTCACCAATACCATTTCCTCCATGTGTACCTTCTAAACCCTTGATGTGTTTTCCAACATACCCATCAAAGTCACCTAGTCCCAGAACCAATAATTTGTAGATCCAACTTGCATGTCATTTCATCATAAAATCGCTGTTCCTCTGCAATCAATTTTCCACTTTGCAGTCCATATGCCTGTAATATTATTAACACTTTTTCCACAAAACATTAACTAGTATCATTGCCCTCACTCTGTAGATTTTCCTTTGAATTTCCACAACATTCTCTCATAATTCTTCCTTTACTAAGATTCCAACCCCTCCAGTTCCAGATGTAATTTCTGACCACCACAACTTGTATCTTCTTTCCTTGATGTCGCTAGCTAACGTTGAAACATCCTGTTAACTTTCTTAGATTTTTACATTTTAACATTATGTCACATACTAGCACTTTATGCACTTTAAATCTTTCTTTTGTTGATTTCTGTTTTTAAAAAGTCTCACCTCTCTGTATGTTAGCGTTTTTTGTGTGAGTGCAGTGAAGGCGTCTTTAACCGAAACGGTAGGCAAATATTTTGTTGGACTAAACTCATGAATAGTGCGATTATTTTTTACTTAGTAGGCGGAACAAGTCCAAAGTGCAATGTACTCCTGCCAATGGAAGAGGAAATCTGGCATCTTTCAATACTCCCGCTGTTACCCCTAAATTCGATCCAAGGTAGAATGTAAAGAATATAAAATTATTTGTTTACCAAATATTTCTAAGAGTATTTTGCCACAGTGAAGACCTAATTTAAATCAATCCACAGATATTACTGCTTTCATCCTTTTTAAGATGAACTAATTAGAGCAATTAAGAGCTAGTATTTGAGATAATAGAAGGAAAGAATGGGATTTTAATCAAAACAACTGAAATGCAATTTTGGAGGGTTTATATTGTTAATGTTGCTATTGCTTTTATTATTATTATTATTATTATTATTATTATTATTATTAAACTTTTTATTATCACAGGATGACATGTCAACAAAAAATGTTAGCTTAATATCTTTCAAGTACAGTGATCATGGAAAGCATTGATGTACAAAAATTGTTACCTTCTGTGGTTACCTTTATGCAATTGTGGGTCTTTTGCAGGGGAGGGGAGAGGAGGGCAGTGGCTTTATTGTAATATCTTTAGCTGTTAAGCAATGTTTTGCCTAGTTTTGTTCTGTTTAAACAGACATCAACTGAACCTATCCCGTTTTCTAGGTTACCCATTACCCCATTTTTGAGAGAGGCAAAGCCAGGAGAAAGGTATGGCTATGATTTCCATTTTAACCCTTCAGCTGCCTTACTAGTTGCTTTATAATTAACATTTATTCACTGGAGTGGAAGTGAATATTGGTGGATATTTACCGAGCCGCCCGGTGAATATCCATCACTTTCACTGATACTGAGGTGAATAATTGTTTTATTATATACCACACAAGCTGAATAACTAGCGGACCAGAGAGTAACTTTATTCGTGACATTTTGAAACCGAAGCGAAAAGGGAAGCGTTTTTGATTTTCTTCTGTTGTTCGAAAGTGAATAGTACTTGGCTAATCACCAATCAGCGTGCGGTATATACGAACACATTTTAATTTACCCGTAAAGTGACTGTAGTCTGTAATAAAACAGATAAATTAAGAATATAAAATTTACATGAAACGTTTTGTGAGTTTTTACTTGGTGTAAACTTCATTTTTGAAAATTCTTCAAATAACCCATTTGGGGTTTTGAGGTTGCTAAGTCATTTGCCAAATTTTTAACTAATTTTATTTCATGACCTTAAGCAACCTGGTACCCTGCTTGGCAGAGGTTTTTTCCCCCCTCTAAAGAGAAGAAAAAGAAACCTCTGCACGGATCTGCTTGATGCCG
>JAOBBB020363802.1:0-10185 GCA_025331005.2 Zoanthus gigantus
TCACCTTCACTCTCGTCTCCATCATTGTTTTACCAAAGTGCAAAAATAAGTTTGACTGTTTATTAACTGAAATGTTTTTTATCTCACAGAGGTAAAAAAAACAAACAAAAAAAACAAAAACAAAAAGGCCAAAACAGCTACTCATACGATCTAGTCGAGGTAGCTAGCCCAAGAAAGCCCCAACGTTCTACTACATCGAAACAGCTGTCCATGGTTACTAACATTCAGACTCACCATTGTTTAGTGTAGATTTTAGAGGTAATGCCAGCTACAAACGTGGCCTTAGTGCCTATTTTAGTAACACGCAATTGATACTTGATGATCCCTTGTATGTATTTAATCCGCACCGGTTGCCATAAGTTTTGAAGCAGTGCGCTTTAAACTGATAGTTAATCGTTTTATCACGCGTTTTTTTTCTAAGACTATCTTCTGGTGCAAGTCAGTGACTTTGAATCAAAGGTTAATTAGAGGGCATCCTTATTAACAACCTAAAACAATTCTGTACCTTTAGCTAGGAAGCACATTACCATTTGAATAGTTGATAATACTGAGACTGTTTCACATAGAAATCCCTTTCCTTTGCTCAAAGGAAGAACTACTTGTAGCCCGTTACTATATTTGTATGAATGTGATATTCGGTAACTATGCTAGAGAGCAGAACTTACCTTCAGCACGATAAGACAATTGAAACCCTCTGCCAGTTCCACGAGCATCTGAATGAAATCGCACCCAGACTTTGTTGGTAGGAATAACTAGAGATCGTGGACGTCTTTTCCCACAGAATATGAGAGGGTTTCGGAAACGATTGGAGTTGGAGAGCATCAAGTAGTCTCGAGAACAGCCACTCGAGTCCTCGATATGAAAAGGGGGACGGAATCTGATACGTATATTGAAACCATTAGGAACAACAATTTTCCACAGGCAATCCAAGTTTCCTTTGTATCGACGTGAATAACCCGGTGATCGGACTGTACCGGCACCAAAGCCGGTTAGCACTAACGGTTTCCCATTGCATTTCTGCTTCCCTAAGTTTGTAAAATTGACAGCAGTAATTGAGCCAGCGACGAGTGAGGGAAGAGCTGTGATGTGAGCAAGAGAAATTAAAATGAAGTGTTTTAGGCACTCGCTTACACTTTAAATAAAAATATGTATGAAGAATTAAAAGAAATGAAAAGCGTCAATGTTTTAAACCGATGGACATGAATTCACATTTAAACCAAAGCTCTTAGGTTACAGTTTTACATTTATGAGTAACTGATTAGTTAAGCTTTGTGCATCATCCAGGCTTTGGCTTTTTTAAAAATCTTTTACTGATCTTGAGCAACAAGCTACCTAGTGGAGAGTCAAAGAAGTTCAAATGAAAGACAAACGGCGAATTCATCCGTTTAAGTTTAGAGTGAAAGGAAGAAATATCAATCATTTATCATGTAGCAATTATTGAAAATAGTTTCACTGTTTGGGTACATTGTTGATATGACAAGTTTTATGCATAATAAACAACTTTTAGTTATATACTGCATCTTTTAAAAAACTAAAAGTTTTTTCCAAGCATTTATGATTAAGATTACAGCCATGAAGGTGCAATTATATCTACCTAGTTAGTTCCTGTTCTAAATGCTGTCATTACCAAAAGTGAAAAATGCAATGGTTATTTCTGTCGGTGGTTGCTTTTTAGCTAAAAAGACAAATTATTTAGTGGTTTCGGCACGTGTCTGCGCCATCGTGACTGATTTTTATGTAATAACATTCAAGGTAACTTATAGAAGTGGCTTTGCACACACATACTTCAATGTTCTTACTTTTTAGGATAAGGGGAACTCTTATCAAAAGAAATACATCAGGTTTGCTAGCTGGAGAAAGTGATTTATTTAAGAAAAGCAGCTTTCACGTGTTTGGAATGTAGGTTGTGTTTGACGCCTAACAATTGTGTCTTTTAGCACCTAAAGTGTTAATGTAATAAGTGAAACAAAAATCGAGTCTTTTTTCTTCCTAATCTAGTTTGAAAAGACTTAAAATCCAACCTTCTTATAAGCTGGACCCTGGGGAACGCTAGTATTTGTGTGAGACCTGATGGCTACATTTTAGATTTTCGTTGATATTTGCATTAAAATATTGATTTTTTGAAAGAATTATTTCCCTTTTAATTGCTTAGACGAAACAAGTATTTTGCCTGTTGCGTCTGACTATCAAGTGTTATTTAACAGTTGGGAAACATTGTTTCAGTTTTTCTGCTTTCTAGACAAAGCTTGCATGCTTAATAGCAATAGTTGTCACAAGAATTCCCAGTTTCATTAACCTAGGGTAAACTTGCGACCTTGAAATACCTACCCTTCTTCAACTAAAGCTGTTAATGAAATCGAGATAGCATTATGAAGCAGCCATCCAGACGGCAAATCTTCGCATACACAAATGAGTTACCGGCAATTTAAATTAATGGCTGTTTGCTAAATAGATGGTTTTACTTAGCAAGTGGTTTCATGAACAATGTTTAACAGAAGGAGTATTCTATTTTCTTCCCATCAAACACGTTTTCGTTTTACATATAATTGTTCAAAATAATATGTCTAATTTTGAGAGATACCCAACCCATTGGCAACAATTTGTTTGTTGACTTCTTCCTAGTGTAAGTGTGTCAAGCGAATTCAAGAACCATCGAGACAGGACTCATTTTGCTCTATAGTGTTTACATGATACCTGTCTATTTTGGACACATTCCATTACTATATAAAATATAACAAAATTTCTATGTGTATTTTAATAGCAAAATTTTTATTAATTTTCAAATTTTATTAAAATTGCCTCGATTTTCACCCATAAGTAGATAATACATAACGTGGCCAGACGTACCTGTCGACCGAATGAATTTTCGGCGATGTCCTCTGCATTCCGACGGGGAAAAATGTCTAAGCAAAGGGGACAATGAGAAACAAAACTTTGATCACGGAATGACAGAATTCCAGCCTCTAATACAGATGGGAATCTGACAGTGTATTCTTGCTGTATAGTTGTGACAAACATGTTCTTTGTTAATCAAAGTTTAGAACGAAGCCAAATGGAATCGTAATTTGGATTTGCTTGTTGTTTATTCAAGTTTCTACTTTGTGCGCGATGACAAAAACTGTCATACTTATTTTCAAAGCCTCGGAAATTTAACCAAAAAAACTGTTAAGTCTATAGACATTTATAGCTAACATGAAAAAACACCCTTCTGAGTATCACGTGTAAAATAGCATAATACTGGGCTGTATCAAACTCAATGCTGCTTACATATTACAAGTTAGGTGTAATTAGAAAACCTGACATGATGAAAACTGAAAAACGTCATAAATTTCTTTTACTTACTCCACAAACACGAGAAAACAGACCAGAAAAATTACTCTGGTCTCCATATTGTTTACTCTTCTTCAATTTTGTTCAGGGCTTCTCCTTAACAAGTCTACCACGATGAATCTTTTGAATTACTTGATCAACCACTGGTAAGTTTTTAGCCTAACTCAGTTGCTTCTAACCAATCAACAGAAACTAATGATGCGATACAAGAGGGCTGGTATAATAATGTCAGCTTTTATACCTCAACTCTTTCCTGTAGAGAGTTTCTAATGAGATGATCGATAACAGTAATTGTAGAGGATTACGGTAGCTTTTACTGATGACAATTGGTTTAATAAATGTGTGCCTGTTAATTGCTTTACAGTCGAGGAAACTCGTAAGTCATTCTATGAGCAAAACAGTGGAGTAATCCATACTTAAGTGTTAAATAATCTTATTGAAAACCGAAAGCAAAAACTTTTCGTGCAACCCTGAATTTGGGCGGTGTTCTTTGAAGCAGATATCATAAAATTTTTTAGAGACGGAGTTATTCAGAGGTGGTAGACAAAAGTATTATACTTAAAACCATAGATAGAAATATAATCTCTATTTTCCTTGACCACAGTCTTTATAGGAGCAACTCTAATCCATCAAAGTCAAAACTAGGAATCTAAACCGGTTCTCATTCTGTTTATCACAAAACGACACATTTTCGAGACTAGATAACGAACAGCATTCGTTTTATCTGTCTAAAGTGTTCAAGCTTATACCACTCAACCACTAGCTGTTTTCATAAAATTTTTTCAGATATTGCTGTTTTTGAACTAAAGTTCTTGAACATTGTGTATATGGTTATGATGACGAGTTGAAGAGCTTACCCGGCGGTAAGGTCAGAAACAATAGGATAAAGCTCTTCTAAGATAATATGACGAAATTTACGCTAGTGACTTTTGTTTCATTAGAACGTTCGTTAGCCATAGCTATATCATAATCATATGTTTGCGCTGGGAGAAAACTGTTTATGTTTCTTATGGCGCCATTTCTTACGAAACATCGAGCGAATCACTCCAGCTGAAGTATTCTCTTACCATAATGACATTCACCCAGTATGTTTTTGTATATAGCTATTATTGACAGAACAAGAAGCAAACAGCCAATGTCAATAAAGTTATAAGAAATAAAACTAAAAAAATTTTTTGAATTCAGTGATCTGACCTTGACTTATACATATTGTTCGATCTTTCTAGACTGAATAAGCCCTGTTCTTGATATGCACCCTATATACTGAAGAGCACTGACCGTACTATAAATCATAAATCACCCTTCGGACATTCTGATAGACAGCGGGACTGATTAGCTTACAACTATCATTATGTTACGATTAAAACAAACCAGACAAGTTAACTTTCAAAGCTCTAGAAAAGACTGAAAAAAAAAAAACGTGATAATCGATGTAAGGAGTCAAGGCAATCAACTTTGAAGTGTAAATTTTTGTAGAGCTTCCATGTCAATCTTATATACCAAGTTCTTGTTATAACATAAAGCTATTGCTAAAGTTTATCTGTGAAAAGATTGATTTGATAAGCCTACGTGGAATCGCGAAAGCGTCTCTTGAGAAACTAAGTAACAGCAGCTTTTTGAATGCACTAGCCATGCTGGCACATCACACATTCTTAGACAACAGCAGCATATGTAGTAAAGAAAACAATTTCTTTAAATTTTTCTTGCTAGAAAGGAGATTTGTAACTAACTGGTCTCACTGAATTGCTTTGAACTTAGTAATAGTTATGCAAATCAAACAACGCTGAGATCTACAAGTTTTTAGTTGTCGTGTGAAACTGTTTTAGTTCCTACTCTGTAGTTTATTTGAATTTTTATGCATAGATTAAAACGCCTTTCATATTGCTATCATTTCCTAAACAATCCTAAACTTTACTGATTAAGCCAAGGATTAGTACTATCGGACTCAAGTTAAGCTAAATGTCGCTACGGTGCCTGACAATGCACACTTTTTTTTAAATAAGAATCCAGTTTATAAGAATCATGAGGCTCAGATTTCGGAAATTTTAAGAATTTTTTAAGAATCATATTGAGGCTCGATCTTTCAACCACTTTGGTTTCACTACTTCGACAAAACGAGGACCTATTTTGAAATTATTATTTAAGAATTATTTAAGGCTAAAAATGTCAAAATTTTAAGAATCGCGAGGCTCGGGTAAAAGAAGTGTGATTCTAATAAAAAGTGTTTAGTTTTTCCTAACTAGAGGTTCAACTTTAAATGTTTACTCAGTTATCAAAGAACCGCAAAGGAAGTCGTTTTAAAATTGAAAGTGAAGGAAGAAAACAAACCTGCTCGATAAATATTTTGTAAGAGGAGTAAAGTCGGTCATAAGCCGACTAACTATTGCTTCTATTTTCGTATCTCATTAAAAAAATTATTTAGACTAATACCGACATGTCGATTTCATTCAGTCCATTGCTCAGTTTTGGAACGCCAACAACAACAACACATTTAATGATTTATTGCACAACTTGGTTCTCAAGTCCAAGGCCAGATAATTGGAGTCGGTGGTGATGAAATACAGGAAGCCGATGGATTCAACAAATTATTTAGGTTTCAAGGTAACAAGAAAAAAGTACTTCACCCAAGTTCTTAACGATTCTTTGGTGTTTATTTTTCAGTTTCTCTCAAATGATCAAAACATTCCATTGTTTTTCTCTTTTGCTTCTAAAACGTTGTGAAGAGTTTTATTTACAAAACAACATAGTGAAAGAAACAAAATGTTTACAGAGAAATGACCTACGCCCGCCCTTTTTAGCTGGGGGAGCTAGCTTTAGCTCAAGAGTTATTGTGGTGAATCAGAATGTCACGAGCAAAAAATAGAATGTTCGGAACCCAATCAGCAATAGCCTCATGATCGTCGAATGTCCTTATTTGAGGGCGAATCAAACTTTGGAATATACCACGTGATCTTTGAGTGTTTGGCACAGCTTCGGAAACATGCAGCAGGCGTGTAACAAAATGATGACCATCGCTCTTTTTATTCATTAACCAACACCTGTGTAAATGTTTTCAAAACATAAGATTATTTGTCTATACAAGTTCGCAGTTCTCTGCAGTATTTTGTCTTTTCATTTTGATTGTTGCATTTATTTTTTGCTGCTTAACTGAAATGATTTGTGAGCAGATATAACTTTGGACCTTGAAATAGGAGATGAGTTCAAGTGTTCATTTTTATTGAAATACATTGATAACCAACTTATCTTAACTCAACGTTACAGTGGCGAGAGTTCAATGGCTCATTTTTGTTCCACTAGCATAGAATTCCTTTGATCAATTAATTTCAAACATACCAAATATTGGTAAACGTTGCTTTCTTACATTGAAGTTTGTTGGTATTATGTAAGATTTCTAACGATAATCATTTTGAAATCTTAATCAAGTTGGACTAAGCTTTAAAACTATTTGTCTATTGAGCCATTTGAATTCCAGAGTTTTTGGATAGGATATGAAGGCCGACTTATTAATTTTGGTGTCGGACAGAACCTAACATAAAAATAAAATATAGATAGCACATGCGTGCTAGTAACTAACTAAGAAGCCACTAATATGGGCAGGCCACACTGGTAGTGGGCATTACCCCTTATGAACTAGACGCACAGGTGCGTAAACTCGGGCTTTCTTTCGCTGTAGCGCACTGGAAGTTTGGTGAAGCAGTAAAATCCTGATAAAGGTATTTATAGCCGTTTTGAAGGTTTGGAAATTGCGATTCAAAAGTCAAAACATGAGTAATGCATTTCAGTCAACCAACTTGAATGGGTTTCATGATAGGATAGAACTGCGAAGAATAGAAACAATATCTGATTGCAGGGCTGTTACAACAACATCATTTTAGGCAAGTTTAATTGCTATAATAAAAGTGTCTTATTTTATTGTTCATTAAGTCTATTTAGTCCTAGTGGTGAGAGTGTTTTTCCTTTGTGAATTAAGTAAGCTTCACGTGCTTTTCGACGGGAAGTGTCTTTTGTAGGAAGTATTTCTAAAGGGACGAGAAGCATGTCTGAAATAGAGAATTAACATGTTGTTTACATACTTATAATTTAAGTGTCATAAATGGAATGATGCGTCACTGTTTCTACAGAAATGGTTTTACAAATAAATAAGTTTTACACCGTCAGTGAAAATAGTTTTTGAACTGACGTTTTGGACTGCAGTCCTTCGTCGGAGTGAATGCCATTGAATGGCATTGCCGATTATACTTGCCTAGAAATGATGTCGTTGTAATAGCCCTGCTATCAGGTTTTGTTTATCTACACCGAGAGTGACGTCTGTTACATGCATATCTAAAACAAGAGATCCAACATCTAGTCACTTTTATAGTTTATCTTGCGTCGTGTGGTCCTTTCCATTCAAAAGAATTTATTTGCAAAGAATGCCTGCACTCTAAGGCATTTATCATTTGAAAATTAAACTAAAAGACGTCTCAGTGCATGCGTCTAAACAAAGATATACAAGGAAAATTGGAAGTTTTTTAAAAACAAAAATTGCACTACTTTTTATGATTTGTGTTTTTTTTTCTCTTTATTGTCAGTTTAGGACGTCTGTATGCCATTTTTTATTCTAATGTGCATAGCATTTAGAGAAAACAATATTTCTTGCTATATAAGCTTTATTCGAACGTCATTTTTCATCAGTAAAATATCAGCAACTTATTTTTTTAAAGTCTCTCTTTTGCGATCACCTTTAAAATGCATAGTTCTGAAATTAAAACCAGTCTGTGTAGATAACAGAATATGATATATGTTTGGCTTTGTAAGCAAGTGAAATTTATAATTTTTAGCATATTTTAGGGATACAATTCATTCAAACGTCATTTTCCTCAGCAAAACTGATTAAGAACTCGTTTTTTGAAGCCCTAGATTTCTTTTGGGATTTGGTTATGTAAACTTCAGAAGTGAAAAGAAATGTATTCTGTACAGTCTAATTGATTTCATACCGCAGCTGTAAGGGCAATATTTCAAATTCTAAGTCCATAAAACTTTTTATTTAGTATGTTAAACTGTAATTTTTATTACTTTCATATCTTTGAGAGAAAAAACTTTGGTCAAATTTAAATAAAAAAAAAAAATCATTTTAAATTCTACAACTCATGTGAATTAAATAAAATTATTCGTAAGCTTTAACATACGATTACTTATCTCTTGTAAAGTTCGCGGACAGACCTGCACCGACAACACTGGACATCTTTTAAGGTTGGTCTAGCGCGAACTGTGTGTGTGTTGATTTGTATGTATTTTGAGCAGCGTTTTCAGCCATCGAAATATTCTTGCTTATGTTGAGCCACGACATCCTAAATAAGTCAGCTATTGCTATTTCAACCATGCTGTGTTCTCAAGGGTCACGCATGCGCTGTAGCTGACTAAATGCAAAAAAAAAATAAATAAAAAAAAATAAAAAATAAAAAATATAAATAAATAAATAAATAAATAGATAGATAAACAAATAAATAAATAAATAAATAAATAAATAAATAAATAAATAAAATAACGAAGCCAGTTTTAAAACTCGGGCATTTCTTCGAAAGCCCGAGTAATAAAAGTGATCGCAAATGTTACCAGCCATGGACAGTTGCTTCGACCAGTTTTCAAAGGGCCTCATCAGCATGGTATAGCTGGCAAACAGGCTCAGTTTTCTACAGAAAAAATCTATTAAAAAACACTGTCACACCAACGTTTTCGACAAGATTTGTCATCCTAAGGGATTTTTTTGCTGCAGGTAGTTTGGGATATCAATAGTCTCAAGCTTCCTTCATGGGGAAAAGGAATATGGGATGTGCTTGTATTTTCTTGTTCAATGATGGTTATCTGCTGCGATGATCAAGGCTTCCACAATCTTTCGCTTTTTCCATTGTTGAATAGGTGTTAAAATACGCCATGTAAACGATGGCGAGTTGTCTGGGAACTGTTTTAGATGTTTTGCGGGTTATCTTGGTGTTCATTAATTCGTATACTCTCAAATTCTTGTCTCTCCAGTGTTATTTTACTCTGCAATTTCACTGTACCTCACAAACAACATCATGTTTTAAAACATCAGGGTTAACTTTTTAATCCATGTTCCTGTTTGCTACTGTACCTTCTACAGCTTGCTTTAGGCTGACATTTTGGAGTTTACATGTTTCTTTTAATAAAACTAAACAGCATTTTGTAAGCACCACAAAGCCTTACTTATGAAAATAATACTCTTTGAATTTTGTCTTAATCCAGGATTAAGTTGAGGAACTGGGCCCAGTTTAACAATGTGACACAAGTAGTGAAAAGCAAATTACTATACTAAAGTTTTTTGTTCATAAATGAACATCGAGAACTTGACGAAGCTGATCAGAACTCACCTTCCATCTTTGAAGTACTGTTTAAGTGTGTCACTGAAACTTTTTGAATATTTTACAAATTCTTTCTTGTTATGTTCCAGGACCTGCGTAGGAAAAGAGTTGCAAAAACAAAAACATTCATTTCGAATTTATTTAAAGCAGAGGGATCAACCTCAGTTTCTGAAAATACACCAACCTATCCTTCCCAAAATTCTTCTAACCAGGGGGGTCAACCTAGGTTTCTGAAAATACACCAGCCTACCCTTCCCAAAACTCTTCCTGACCAAACGGATCAACCCAGGTTTCTGAAAGTATGTACAAGACTACCCTTCCCTCAGTTCAAGTTGACCACAGTCTTGCAGTACACTCTTTTTTTTTTATTAAGAACGTTGAATTTTTCGACTGAGGCTGAACGTTCTTAAATATTTTCAGGATATCAGCCTCAAATGTTCTTAAACATGTTCTTAAAATATCTTTACTGATTTTAGACAATATAAATAATACATGT
>JAOBBB020363884.1:0-10184 GCA_025331005.2 Zoanthus gigantus
CGATATAAAAATTTCCCGGAGGAGCATTCCCCCGGACTCCCTAAAACTTCGTGACTTTGGCGCTCGTGGTGGGCCCCCCCAATAATTTTAACCCTGCTACGGCACTGAATTACCTAGTACAGTAATGATGGTTATTATAGTGTATATTTCTATCATAAAAAAAAAAATTGCAACCACTTCACAATTATCTAATTTTATTTATTATAAAATGTTTTTTGGCAAACGCTACACATATTAACATGGGTTGCCAAGGCCAGTTTAATCACGTCTTTTGTGTATAAAGTTCTGAAACTTAATACATTTGCACGAAACAAGAATTATGAAAAAATTAAAATACTATTAAATTGTTGAATTTTAAGACCTATGAATAACACTGATTTTGTTTCTCTTTATAAAACCTCAATTGATAATTCCGCCCCGCCCCGCCCCCTCCCCCAGTTATCTCACTAGCTTTTTTGCCAAAGTTTTCATAACCAGTCACTCACGCTAGCCAATGGTTAAATTTTTCCACCAAACCTTTGGTTAAATTTAATCGACCTAGCGACCTCTATCAAATACTTAATAATTGATTAAATTTACTTGCACCAAAGAAAAACAAAACAAAATGGTGATCGATTTGCTTTTTGTTAGAGTGGCAGACCAACAGCCTAGGTCATTAAACTAAGAAAAATTTGCCAGAGGGTCTTTCAGAAGACAAAGTTAAGTCCAGATATAGATTTAGACAAGAATCTATCCACTTTATATGTAATTTGTTGGCGGAGGACCTCAAAAGACTCACATCACGAAACAATGCGTTAACAGCAGAAGAGCAGGTTCTCATTGCTCTTCACTTTTTTGCCAGTGGACAATGCCAAAGTAATGACAGTGATGAGGAACCTCACACCAAAGAGCTTCCTACATGAGCTGATGCTAACCAGAGCATCCAGACACCTGAGGAAATTCCAATAACAGACGAATGAGACAGCCACCACGGATGCTTACTTACGGCAGTGCCGGTTACCCAAGTTATGTAAAACAAATCAGCGTAAGACAAGGAACAGTAGCAAACTATTATTGCACATTGTTTCCAGCATTTTATGTACAACCACCGAACATTCCTGTTATGATGTACTATATACCACACACTGTTTGTTAAACACATAATAAGTGTCCACTAGCATAGAGTTATTACTTACTTTTTATAGTTCAAGTTAAAAATGTTCCATTAAATTCAAGTATTCAAACTGTGACAGCACTGGAATCAAAAATAATTTTTTATACGCAGATACATGAGCACTCTGAAACATCTTGAGTGATTGTTTCCAGCTGAGAAATCACATGGAGCATGCACAATTTGGAGTGGGCCCACGCACCCCAATCTGGGATTTACACTTCCTGTATATTGTATTTAGGACAGTGTGAACATGTAATGGCTGCAGTACTGCAATGTCAAGGATATCTTTTTTTAGCGGGAGAGAGTGTTTGTAGAATCTCTGATGATCCCCCTAAACCGTTCAGTGGTTGATGTTACGCACATGCGCAGAGGAAGAGAGCGACCATGTGGTTGGTTGTAGTTTTAAGTTTTCAGTGAACAAAAATGAAAAAAATATAAACACGGCAACACATGCATCTTTATAAACATTTTTTGACTAAAAACATAGCCTGCCTCACGAGGGTCACGCGAAAAATTGTTTCGCACCTCTCGAAACATGTAACCTTTCCCACGAGCCATACTGTACTTTCCAAATTAGATGAGCCGACTCAAAGACTAACCTTTTCAAGATCTGTTAAACGATAAACGTGACATCATGGATGAAACAAAACTTGACACCTTTGTAGAATTCCTTAATTCCTTCCTTTCATTGCATTTAGTGAAAAACGTTTTAGGAACACCATGAGCGAAGAAAGGCTCAATGCCCTTTTGATGTTCTTTGTCTAGAAGAGCATTCCAATTGACAATATGAGATTATTATTGACGAATGAGTATGCAACTATATATACATATATAGTTTGGCAGCACAAGATATGACAAGGGCTGGGCCTTAGGCTTGATAATCACGGGTAATGATCAGCAGTATATTACAGGGAATATAACACGTGATGTCCCTCTAGGCTTCAGAACGAACCTTGCACCTTTGGCTCATGCCAAATTTGGTGGTCTTTTTCTGGTCGCTTCTTCTTGCGGTCGCCATGCCGATCAAGAAAGAGGAGGTAGAAGCTCTTATCAAGACTAAAAATGACAATCTTCTACTGCAGATTCTTTCAAAGGCCTCTTGGAGCAGACTGTTTCTAAAATAAATGGTCAGGTGAAAGTCAAATGAAAGAGATCAAGAGCCTCAAATTCAAGGAGCCTCATAAATTTAAGAAAAAGGCAATTGCGTACCAATTCAAGTTCACCAGAAGCTTAGCAAGACGCCTGAGAGCGCCAGATCCGCCGCAGAAAATTCACAGCTCAAGAAGGTCAACACCAGCTTAGAAGGCAAGACATTGATTTCAGTAGAACAAAAACACATTCTACCGGCAACAAAGTCAGATTACAGATGGGCTACTGTCAGTGAACATAAAAGGCACAGTTTGGTAGAAGACTGCGATGACGAGAAACAGATATTCAAGGCTTAATCACCCACTTGCACCTCTGTCAAAGCATTAAAGAAGAAGAAATCTGGCACTGACAGAGTCTACTGCGTCAAGAAAACAACAGTCTATTCATGCCCTTTGTGCCTGGTTTTTTGCACCGACCAAAACCCAGGATATGTTTTGCATGTGGCAAATCTGGCCGCTGGCATGCATCTTGTCCAGCAATGGCCCAGCAGAATACAACAATAAAATGACTACAGAACGACCACAACTCTCTGGTATAGTTCTTTCCTCTGGTAATATTGAAATTATATTAGCAGTTTGCCTTCACAATAGGAATCAGACAGTGCTACTGACTTGGGTCCAACTTGCGCTGATTGTTAAGTTAGATTCCTACATAGATTTAGACCCTCTCCCATTTGATTTAAAATATATTTATCTGTTCGTTTAAATACTTTGGAAGTTCCGAAATTCGTTTTGAAAGTTATTATGCAGGGTTACAAAATTCCCTTTTTTCAACTTCCAACACCTTTTGTTAAGAGAAACATTCCTTCTGCAGGTAAGAATAGCGATTTTGATTTGCAAGCTGTCAGCGATTTATTTCGTTAGGACATAATTGAAGAACTTGCTTGCAAGCCTATATCATTAACCCACTTTTAGTTTCTATCTGTAGTTCGGGAATGCGAAGGCTCATAAATTTTGGATCTTCGACTTAACAACCAGTTTATATACAAGCAGAAGTTCATGTGCGACGATCTTGCAATCATCGCTATGCAATTATTACTTGTTTAAATTCAATAGAAAGTCTGGGTACTGAGATCACGAAATTTTCCAGGACCACAGAAAATTTTTTGCTTTTACTTGGGATTTCACTGATATTTTCAGTTGTATGTGCTCCCTTTTGGGCTCTCTTAAGCTTTATTACTTTTACATTGATTTTGAAGCCCTTACATAAATCGCAGAGGAGCCAGGGCATCCCTACTGTGCATCTCTTTTCCTTGATGACGATTAAGTGAGGGAATAGATTATTTCTGCTAAAGTTAACAGTTTAGTAGTTCATTCAGATTTGCTCAATTCTGGATTTGTTCCCAACGAGCAAAAGTCCCTTTGGGAGCTTGTTCAAGTTATCACCTGGTTGGGTGTGACTCCCCGACACTATTGATGGGACAATGAAAGCAACCAACGAACGCACTGAAAAGTTAAAAGCTTCCATTGTTGAGCTTTTGTCTTGTCAACCTTCCCAGAAAGTGCACGTAAAAAGAGTTGCTACTGTAATGGGTCTAATACCGGACAAGAACAAGCATGCATTTATTACCGATGTCTGTGATTTCTACCCTTCAATAACTGAAAAACTTCTTCAGTTTTTACATGCAGTTTAATGAAAACATTGCTCATTAATGGCATGAGTAAAACCAAAGGAAAGCAGTCAAAAAAGCCAAAGAGATACCAAAGTTCAACTGATGATCTCGCTGCTTCAGTGAATAAGAGTTGTCTCAAACAGCCACTCACTAGTAGTTCCAGTTATAGTTCATTACCTCTAAAATGGCCATAAAGTTACAGCTATCAAGATCAAAGTATCTTGAAAAGTGTTATTGCTGCGGCTGCTGTCTAAAAGACAAGTGTTTAAAAGAAAAATTTCAGTTATAGGAAAAGCCAAACATTTGAGGACTTGTTGATCAATACTAGCAAGGAGGCTGATGGGAAGAAGCAAAGCTGCACTTGTGAAATTTACAGCTGTCATGAATATGCCAGGCCCTGTCAAAAAAGTCCTTTGCGACTCCTGTTAGCCAGAGTTGACCCATCCTCAGAGGACGACAATGACAAGCTTTGTAAAGTTAGAAGCTTTATATAAGCTTTCTAACACAAATACAAGTTGCATTATAAGCCATTTCAGAAGGTGGCTGTTGACAAACAGATGGTAAAATCAAAGCACCGATCTGGATATGCAACGCTACAACTCAACAAAGTGAAAGTTCATGCAAAATTGACAGTGCACAACGAAGCCGTTAAAATGGACACCAACTTGAAAAGCACGAAGAAGTTGCAGAAAACAATTACCAACCACAAAGTGCTGAATTTAAAGCTATTGTGTCAGCATTGAACTGTATGTACTGGCTCATCAAATCACATATAGTTCACACAACGAGCTTTGCCTTGCTGTTGGAGCTTGCTGAAGAGCTTGGCTCAGAAGAACTTAAAACACTGAAATTTGGTGGAAATGCCAAAAGTCGCAAAACACATTTCGATACCAGTCATAATACCAGTTTCAACTGCTGATTGTGAGTGCAGATTTTCAGGCATGAACAGAATGAAAGCAGCAACACTCGATTGCTTGGTCTGAATTGCCACCGATAGCCCACAGAGAAAGGACTTTAACTTTGTGATGGTTACTAAGTCATTGATTGCAATCTGAAACTGTTTAGCAACCAAAAATTTGCCTGAAACTTCAGGTCTTTCCAAATTTATATTTGTAATTTCAAAGAACTTTGTTACTATAAACACAAATCAGGGGCTTTGACATTTTTATAATGCATATTTTGTGATATCAATCACACAACTCAAAACCAGGCACACTAGTTTAACATTCTGCCTTCTATATTTTATGCATTTTATCAATATAAACAATATTATGATACACGAACACTACAAATAGTGTAAATAAATTTAGTTTTAAAGTTATATTTGCATTCGACGAAGGAGAACGCATCCTAATCTTGCCGTTGCTTGCGGGCTCAAGCTTGATGCTATCCTGCTTTGAGAATTTTCGTACGGGCGACCATCTTAAAATGCCTCGACTTCATTCGACCGTGGTCTCTTGTTGACTAATATCGATCAGCTTCGTTCTTATACGTCGTCGGTGTGGTTGTTTTTGGAGGTAAGTGAAAGTTTGTTGATTTGTTTTAAAAGCTATTGCACAGAAATACGAGTGGAGTAATTTATCAAAACGTCAAAAAGTTGTGCAGTGATGTATTTTCTAGGAAAGAAACATTGCGTTTCATGTCGGACTCGATGCCGAATTTTGCACACCTATTCCTAATCACCTCTTAGGTCCTACACCCTTCCAATCCATCGAACGCACTCCCCTAATTTCCAATTATTACTAGTTTAGAATATATTGTTCTTAGTTACATTTTGTAATACCTGAAAAGGAATAAATTATGCACCAAAACCAAGATATGTCTATACTGTTATGTAAAATTATGCAGATTATGCAAACTTCTGTTTTCCAGTCATGGAGAGAACACTGAAGACCTGTATTAATGTAGGTATGTCACAGCTGTAGAAAATAGATGGGGTTTTCCAGTTTCCAGGAAAAATGACAAAGACTGGACAAAAGGCAAGGACCAAGACGAAATGCACTGGTACAGTTAAGGTGTTTGTTAGGCAGTTCAGTGAGAAAAAAACTGATTTGTAACAATGTTGTCAGCCATTGATACTGCCAACAACTATGTCAACACCAATTTTAACCCCCACTTTTATTGAGTCATAGTTACCCACAGTGGTACCTTCACGCGGTTCCCGCCGTCAGTAACTGATATTATAGACCATATCAGTGAAGCTAAATCCACTGTACTCCTAATCGGAGTTCTTATATTGCACTTTATAGTACCCATATCTTTTAATTATACAGTTCCGCTGAACTGTAAGTGCAATACCCTTTTTGGGGCAGTCAGAAAGAGAATGACGCTTACTTGTGACGTATGTGGGTTTGTTGCTAAAAACAAGGGCGGACTCGCTAGCCATCTGAGGAGTCATAAAAGAAAAGAGAAAAACACCAAGTCTGTTAATCCTAGTGAATTGTCTGTTAATCCTATAAATGAAATATCTGAAACCAATAATGAATTGTCTATCTCAAATAAATGTCCTGTATGTCTGAGAATATTTGGATCAAAAGCTGGTAAATCTATCCATATGAGGCGGGCTCATGCTGAAATCTATCATGAAAATTGTGCCCCATTGGCGAGGGTGAAAGCTAGATGGTCGATAGAGGAAATGACTTTGGTTGCTAGATGTGAATTAAGATTGCGGGAAGAGGGCTACAAAGGTAGTATCAACTCTGCCATTAATAATAAGTTTCCCTCAAGATCAGCTGATGCGATCAAAAGCTTACGTAAGCAGTCTAAATATAAAGAAATAATCAATGAAATTGTTAAACTAAATAATAACGTAAACACCAAAGAAAATAATAACAGCCAGTCATCTCAATCTGTCCCACCTAATGCTGAACGGGTGTTACCAACTGAATCAGAACAAACCATCCCTGATTGGGCCATAACATTACTTGATGCAATTGATATTTCTCACATTTTTAACACCGCTGTCTTTGAGAAATTAATCACTGGTAAGCCCGATGAGAGCACCCGGAAATTGATTGATAGTGAATATAGTGCTTGGTTGAATGCGAATGGTTTGAATAATAAAAAGCCCAAAAAGAAAAGACAACCTCATAATGACTCTGTCCCCACTGATAGCAGGCGAAGAAGGCGATTTTTCTATAGGAAGGTGCAGAATCACTGGGTCTACGACCCGCCGATCAGACAGGGTGGGAAGCAATTTGTGGGCGCAATACGTTGTAGGGCAGGAGTTTTATACTCTAAAACTAGGGCTAGTAGAGGACGACATATGGTTGATGTGAAGTGTGATGCGTGCCTGAGGCCATCATCGGCACAACATATGATTCAGGTTTGCCCCCGTACACACGCCCCCCGGGTTAAAAGACATAATGAGATTGTTGAATTTGTTAAATCTTGCGTAGAGAAGAAAGGCTTTAAAACTATGATTGAACCGTCTATACGTGATCCCACTTTGGGCTTGCGTAAACCAGACCTTATTATATATAACGATGATAAAGCATATATAGTTGATGCCACAATTGTTTCTGACTCAGCGTCTATGGACGCGGCACATGAGCAAAAGATCACTTATTACCAACAACCCGGGATTTCCCGGTGGGTGAAGAGATGTACATCGGTTAAAAAGGTGGAGGGGTCTGGCGGGGTCTAATTTCATCGGCGAGTGGAGCTTTCTTAAAGAAAACCCTGGGTTTCAGCACTAAACAATTGGCACTACTGAGTCTTAAAATGGCGGAAGGTTCTACATTAATACATAAATTCTACACTAAATCTACATATAAAGTTGGATATACATAAATAAATTTGGAGTATTATAAATGAATTTTTAATTGGTGTTTTTTGGGGGGACCCAATTTTTGTCACTCGTATAGTGTGCATATCCCGACCACTCTTTTAAGAGCGATACATCAGTTGGGAACACTGTATGCCCCGAAACTTTTAAGTGTCGGCCGACTTGCGGGCCTAATATATTCCGATTGGGAGTCCTTTTATCTATTTGTTTGTTTGCTTATTTGTTCGTTTGTACGCTTGCTTGCTGGTTTGTTTGTTTATTCATATTTTATTGATTAATTGAATTATAACTAGATATTAACTCATTGTATTGATTTATTGAATTTTAAAAACATAAGAAATAAAGAGTTAGAAATAAAGAAATAATTTATTGTAAAAGTAGAGAATTTTATACCCAAAAATAAATTTTAATAAAGGCAAATGCCCTTCTAAACATTTTAAATACTTACTTATCTATTTATTAAATTATGCGTCTGCTAAACAGCTTTTGGAAGAAATGGACCACAAAGCGTTGAAAATAGCTCGGTAGATAAATCTAAAAAGGCGAATAAACAATAAAAAATTCTGTACCTTAATTTATGGATGGTGCACCTTAAGCCAGGTAGTGTGTGTCTGAACAAAAAAATGTCTTAGTTTTGAGATTAAGCCTAAAGATCTCATTAATTTTGTTGCTCTAATTTATAACTTATATGCTCTTTTCAGATAATAAAGTAACAAAAGCTCTGACTGCTAATAACTACTCTGCAAATTTCATTCACAATAGCCGCCACCTGTATGGACAACAAAGAATGACTGATACCAATCAGCATGGCTTAGTTATCCTCCCCTATGCCAAAGGTTTTTCTGAGAGAGTCACAAAAGTTCTTTGAAGTTTTAATATAAAGGTTGCACATAAGCCTATCTGAGATTGAGAAAGGGGCTTTCAGAGGAATTGTATACAAGATCAAATGGAAAGATTGTGATTGTGTTTATTTTGGTCAGACATCGCGTGCACTAAAACCACACATAAAGAACACGCAAAAGCCATTGCAACACTGAATAAAAATGCCTTGTTGGCCAAACACCATGTACTTCATAAGCATCAAATAGAATTGGAGAGCGTTAAAATTTTCAACAAGTCATCAGCTAGGCAACAAAGATTGATTCTTGAAGCGAGGCAGTAACACTATAAACAAACACATAATTATCACTATTAAATTTATATAAAAACATTAAGAATTATTAGAAATATTAATACAAGAGAGACCTTTGTCACACATGAATTATTACACATAAATGTCACACATATATTGTCAAACACTTTTAAGTCATGGGTGTGGCGAATAATTCTTTAAGCGTTGGCATTCATGAGTGATAGTAACACTATAAACAAACACAATCATAGCGTTATATACCTAACATATTTATAACACTCAGAGAAAAAGTTTTTAGGTTATTTTTGTCATACATTACTTGTCACACATAATTCTTTTGAAATTTAGTATTTACCTTTTGAAACACATATTATTTAAGCAGGACATTGTCACATATTTGCACTTTTTCCATCTTTTGCTGAAGGCTACAGTTTGCAGCCAAAACGTCAAGTTATAATATTATATATTTTTAGCCAGTGTCAACACTTTTTTTATTATTACATAGATTTTATTTTTAAAAGGATACGCTTGTTTGTGGTTAATACATAATAAACATTTTTCATCTTTTGATTTATAACTTCTTCTAAAGATTTTAAGCTTTTGTCAGCAGACAGTATGTTAGTATCATCTGCAAAAAGATAAAACTGTAAGTTATCTGAGCAGTAGATGCCATTGATGTAAAGCAGGAAAAGGAGGACTCCATAACCCTGTGGTACACCACAATTTATCTCAACTTTACTGGAGATATGGGAGCCAACCTGAGTTGTATGAGTTTGACCGTTAAGGTACAAAAGCAGTAATTATTTCCCAAAATAAAGCCATAGAAGAAAGTTTTTGTAAGAGAATATTTTGACTGACATTATCAAGCCTTTTTCAGATCTATAAAAACTTCACAAGAAAAAAACTTTTGTCCATATTTGCTTGAATAGTATTAACAATGTCAATAATTATTGTGTGCTGTGCTATGTGTGCTTTCCGAAAGCCATACTGGAATGAATTTAGTACCTCCTTTCCATCCCTTTTTAAAACCTGCGTCAACCAGTAAATGTTTTTGCAAAACATGTTTAAAAGTGTAAAATTCTTTTTGTCTAAGATAAAACATATAGTAAGCCAGTTTCTTATTATTATAAATTTTCTGCAACTATGACACAATTGTTACCCTACCAAGAGAGCTGGTCTTAGAAAGTTGCAGTTGTATTATCTTTCCTGCATTGGAGCAATGTATACCAAATCAAAGGGCTCCCAAAGGGCTCCTTGTGGGCCATTTCATCACTGGATTAGGTCATTTACCATTCAGTTAACTTTATTGTCCTCTGTAAATAAATCACTAATACTGTTTTTGTTCTTTCTT
>JAOBBB020363969.1:0-10184 GCA_025331005.2 Zoanthus gigantus
TAAACTTCATATGTTCAAACCAACGTGTAATTTTCTTTTTATTACATAGATATGAGTGTTTCGAAAATAAAAAAAAAAATAGACGAAAAACAATGAAAAAACAAAGGAATGACGTCAGCGATATCTGCACTAGTGAGGATATGGAAAATATCTCACTTGTAGTTTCGTATGAAAAATACGAGTTGTCTATTTTTTGGTAAAACACTCATATCTATGTAATAAACTGTGTTATCTATATAATACTACAAACTCCGATTTAAACACTCACTCAAAGCACTTGTGAGAACATCACCCATGAAAGGCAGAAACGATTTGAAGAGGGGTGGCTGAATGAGCATGTGCAAGGCATATGCCATAACGACACACACATCACGTGGAGAGTCCTTGCTCGGATCCAAAGATGCGTGAGCATCTACAAGCAAAAAAACATTTGAAAGAAGTTAGAAACAAAGTAATGTCAGTTTGAGAGCCACAAAATCTGTTCTAAGCTGATCTTTGCCATGAAGCATGAGTTTTTCTATGGTTTCTGTCGCACTAAGCGAAGAAAATCTTTTAGTTTTCCTGGATTGTCTACTAATCTATCACAAAGTATCTCTAACGGAAGCTGGAATTCGTTTTATTGACCTCTAATAGATGGAACGATGAAACAAATTATTCAGAAAGGAAAGTTGTGCAAATGTTCATTACCCGGCACTTCTGCGATTCCACATTGTCACTAGACAGGTATAATTAACCTAAACCTCATATTTTCCACTAGCCCTAAATATATCAAGGGTTCTTTGGACCCACAGTCTGCCAAAATGGGGGTCCTTTCAAAAACTGTGGGTCCTAAAATTTAAAAGCTTCACTAGATTTGTTAGTATTCTCATGACCGTGTTGAATTATGGACAGAATGCCGATCGAAATATAATGGATTATAATTTGTTAGTGTTTCTTGATCTTATTTAGACATAGAGATTTGACATGCATTTTAGCGTTTTTCGGGCAAAGATAGCAAGTAGCTCAAAAGTCACGTGCCTTTCTGCCTGTGTCAAATATGTCAATGGGATCCCTGAAACCTGGAGATAAAATTTCAGATATAAAGCATAAAAGCCTAGTTGGCTATTTATGAGCTCCCAGACGTTGCCTTTACGGACAAACTGACAAAGATATAAGGAGAATCGATTTTACCTGACGGTAATCAAGTATGTAATAAAAGAGTCATGACAAAATGCACAATTTAAAAATGCGAGCTTTAAATACGCACCTAAAAAATACCAAACTCTCAATTAAAGGTAGCTAAATTATTTTCCAGTCAAGTGTCTAATTAAAGTCACATAAAGTGCCCTCCCACAAAGTCTCAGACACAGTATATTAAATTTCTCACCTTGACGAAGTTTTATCAAAAGCTGTTGGTTCACACATGTTAAGTCCTCTGTTTGATGTAGGCCCTTAATGTTCATTCCTGTGCAATTAAGAAATAAGAGCATTACCGTTTATTTTTTTTAATTTAATCCCCAAAAGAAAGACTTTTGCTCTTTAAAATGTTACCCAATAACTGCAAGAAATCTGCAAAAAAGTTGACTAACATTCTTAGCACGGAGTTCTAAATTGCTGACATGTCAATATTTGCAGCTGGATTAAGTTGTTATTAATAATTAAAAACATAGTGTAGTATGAAATTAATTTTCGAATGTAAAAACATAAAATAATTTGCTTAGAGTTATCAACTCTCTCAACAAATGCACGATAATCACGAAATATTCTTCTCCAAATAAAAATCGCTACTGATAATGGCAGATTGTTCTTAACGATTCCTAAGATAAACACAAATCTAAATGAATCCACTAAGACAAAAAAACCGAAAACTTCCACACCTACCGTTTGTTTCCAAAAAATCAATACATCTGCAAACAATCTGGCATCCTAGATCCTTCTCTTCTGGAGGCGTTGGCAAAGGATGAAACACCTTAAAAAATAAGTACAGTTTGTTAAAAAATCCTTGCACCAACACTATCTAAATTAAAAACTTCAGACCCCGTTTGGGAACTCGAGAATTAAAAGTGTAAACAACCACTGTACAGGCTCTACCGCAAAATTAAAGTAGCCATTAGGTTTGGCGATAATAGGGAAAATAATACGGACTAGAAGAAAATGTTATTGCTGGCGGCCATTTTTATAGTTTATGCAGTATTTACCTCGTCCTTCTTCAGCACAGGTGCCTCAAGGGAAAGACTTGCTAAGTTGACAGCGAGGCACAAAACTGTTTCTGGAATGGCTGCTGAATCTTGAGAGGCCTAAAATATCATTCATCAAATGCTAGTACAAAATCTTTGGTAAAAAAATATTTTCCCATAGAAACCATACCCAAAGAAGGAGGAGAGGAGATAAAAAAGTAATGGAGGTAATACTGAAAAATTGAGGAAAAAGAGTAGGAGAAAGATGCGTACATAATGAAAAAGAAATGGGAAAGGAAGAATTGATGGAAACATTGCAGGAAGGCGGAAAAAAAAGGGGAGGAGATGGTGCATAAGGAAGATGAGGAGAAAAAAACAAGATATTACTGGAAAGTGAAAGCAAAAGGGGAGGAGATGGTGCATAAGGAAGATGAGGAGAAAAAAACAAGACATTACTGGAAAGTGAAAGCAAAAGGGGAGGAGATGGTGTAAAATGAGGATGAGGAGAAGGGACAATGCATTACTGCATGGATACCCTGCTTGGCAGAGGTTTTTTCCCCCCTCTAAAGAGAAGGAAAAGAAACCTCTGCACGGATCTGCTTGATATTCTATCCAGCATGCGCGAACGAAGGCTCAAATTCTATCAGCGGATAAGAGTAGATGGCTCATAACAACACAGCTGTTGTTCTACATTATGATATGTGCTAAAATTCAAACTGGTTATAACGGGTTTTAAACCAGTTTTGGGTTAATTTTTTCGTCCAAACTTTGGACGGCATCGAGCAGATCCGTGCAGAGGTTTCTTTTTCTTCTCTTTAGAGGGGGAAAAAAACCTCTGCCTAGCAGGGTACTGCATGGAAGGTGAAAGCAAAAGAGTCCTGATAAGATGGTGCACAAGGAAGATAAGGAGAAGTGACAACACATTGCGGAAAAGCGAAAGCAAAAGAGGAGGAAAAGATTGGGCAGAAGGAGGATGAGGAGAAGGAACAAGGCATTACTGGAAGTTGAAAGCAAATGAGGAAGAGAAGATGGGGCAGAAGGAGGATGAGGAGAAGGAATAAGGCATTACTGGAAGGGAAAGCAAAAGAGGAGGTGGAGCTGGTGGGGAGGAAGGATAAGAGAAAGAAGAAATGATGGAGGTATCTCTGGAAGTTTGAGGGGAAAGAGGAAGAGAACCCTTAAATATATTCTGAGTACCTTGTTAAACTTTGGTTATTTTCTAAACATCACAATCTTATAAAATCGATTCCAATAGAATCAAGTTAAAGGGGCCATGTCACAACGATTTTGTTGTTTTAGGTCAATTTTTTGCTAAAATTTAAAATTTAGATTTACTTATGCACAAAATGTTCCTGATAAACTGAGGTGAATATCTAATGAAATCAGAGTCCCAGATTCACTGTCGTCCAGTTGCCCGAGACGACAATAAACTCGCTCGGATGACCAAGAAATGTTGATTGGTCGTCTGGCCTGACGACTTGAAAATTATCCAAAATGTAGATGAAATCAGAGTTTAGGTATAAGTTATGTTACTACATATTTCATGCAATCAAATTGTCGACCCTCTGGTAACTAAGGAATGAAAATAAATGATGTGTAAGTGGTGAAAATCATCTTCTTGCGTTCAACTGTGTTTAATATAAGAAATTTTAATTAAATGAAAGTTGGCTGGGCAAGTAATATCGGGGCCGGGCAAGTATAATATTTGATTCACTTGCCTGGCTGGCAACCACGTAAAATGATGAATCTGGGACCCTGTGAAATGTGTTAAAAAAGAGTTACCCATAATAAGTTTTTTGTATTTTTTGTTGAGATAGTATCAAAACTTGAAAAGTTTAGCCCAAATTTTTCAAGTTTCAATCTATTTCCATCCTTGCCATCTGTCGCAGCAAATGACAGGAAACAGAATAAACATGATAATATAGTCACAAATAACAAAGCTGGACCATTATTAATATTTTTTGGAATTTGAGGGCAAGGCATATTTGGGATTTTAAAGATGTTAAAGTAGCATGACACAGCCCCTTCTTCAAGTTTGTTGTTGTACGAAAGGAGTGAGTGACAGAAGTACTGCGTTGTCAAAATAAGCCGGCAACCGGCGCATTTCACCGGCTACTCTGAAAATTGCGCCGGCTACTCTAAATGCTTGTAGCTTTATTTTCATGAGAATGAGAATGATTGAGGCAGCGATCAGAGTAAGACGTGTTTTGTGTGGCATCCCCCTACTCTTTTGGCAACTCCAACTCTAAATCATTTTGACAAACCTGGAAGTAACTTGTATAAACAAAGTTTGTCGGCTTTTAATGAAATAATTGGTCCGTGGTATAAAAAGATATCAAGTTGGCAAAGAGTGGTACGTCAAGTTCAGCTGAAAATCTTATCGTAGTGGTTTTAATGATTTTTTGAGTTGAATATACGTATGTATTTGGGATTTATCAACAAGTCCAAAAAGTATCTCAGGAAAGGAATTACAGCTTTACTGGTGCATCTTAGCAATATAAAGTAAGAGTTCATTTTTGTAAAAAAGCTGATGTTTCAAGTATTAGCTCCTTTGCAGTACCACTGCCCTGAAGGGGATGGGGGGTTGGGGGTAGTATTTATAGTCTCAGCTTCTTGCATTACTTGTGGCTGATGTTTTATACATTTTTGCTTTGACTTGGATTTTTAATGCTTGTCTAAATAAATTATGAACAGATTTGTTCCAGTGTGCCTACAGTACCTTTGTCAAACTTTCATGTATCATATGGTTTGTGTCATATGCATATTTACACCATGTATGTTGACATGGTAACTTGTTTATTGGGAATGAAGATGCATTGGAGATGGCTTTGTTTATTGTTAAAATTTTTTAGTTTAAACTATTCTCTTTAATCTTAATGTGAATTTACAAGTGTATGCAAGTTCTTGACAGTCTGATTAAATTATCAATTGTTTAACATTAATTTCTATTTGTTTAAAGAGTTAAGATTTTATTGTTTTTACCTGTTTCCTAGACAATCTATTTTTAATTTTAAGGCGACATTCATCATGAGGCTGTACAGTACTAAAATTCTGTTCAACCTTATTATAAAAAGAAGATAGAATGTAAAGTTTTTGAAAAGGCCTCATCCTTGGTGTTTTTTTACTGCATAAGTCCTGCATTGTAAATTAGGTTTCTAAAGTTATGTACATATCAGGGCATTTAGTTGCAAAATGTGGAGTTGTGATTCTGCACTATTGACTAAAATTTAATCTGTCCCATTTTGCACTTTCTTCTTTATCTGCACTTTTTAAAACTTCATAAATACTTAGAGGCTACAGACTGTATGATATTTCCCAAGATATTGATTTGAAAGGTGTTTTCAGATATTACTGAGGAAGAGGTGGATTTTTTCCCACAGGGTAAAATATTACCAGAGATGGTTCAATCCTTGTATTCAGATGACACTAACCAGCAGCTTCTCGCCACACAGAAATTTAGAAAGATTCTGTCAAAAGGTATGAATGATGGTGATTATTCATTTCATTGATTGTGGTCCCCATGAATTGAGATACACAGCTGGATTCACATCATACCTTCTTGTCATCTTGCTCGGTGATAAGCATCTTCCTTTTCAAACCAATATTCCCAATTTCCTTGCCAACTTGCCTTCTCGAAAGACCATGTTCTCTTTGGTCATCATCCCTTTCTCTGACTAGCTACTTCATAATTGTAGTACTCCTCTTAGAACTTCATCATCTTCTGTCCTCAACACAGGCCCATACCATCAAACTCCATTTGCCTTTGCCAATTAATTATTTATCCAGTGTCTCATTCAGTTTATTTGAGAGCTTCCAGGGACTGGATGCCATTTTTGTTTAATTGTTAGACCTCATGAGGATTTTGAAACAGTTGATTTTATGGCTGCATGCCCTTGTTGATGTCAACCCCAGTTTTGGGTAGTGGTCTTAGCCGTTACACCTCAAAAACCAAAACCCCTATAAGGTAGTAGGGTTGCTGCCATTATTTAGCTAGCCAGCCAAGGCTGTTAGTAACCCAGATGGTGGGATGAGGACCCACCATGACTGCAATTAGTGAGGCTCAGCAAGTTTCTTGTACCTGAATGCCATGGCCCAGTCCAAAGTGCAGCATGACTGCCTGTCAGAAACACAGGAGTGCTGTATTGCTATAACTTACCTTGCCACAGAGACAGATGCAGTAGATGGCCACTTAGTTGAATCTATAAGAGGAGCTTACCTCCCCTCGACAAGGTCTTTTTTTTGTCCTGGTGGGTGACATACCTTCACTAGCATGTACTAGTGGAGGAGCTGGTTTAGATGCCAACCACCCTTCCATGAGACAGGTTGTACACTGTACAGGGTTACATAATACCAGTAGCATGAGTGTAAATCCTGACCTGAAAGAGTTGAGAAATTCAAAAAACAAAATTTTCCTATCATTCGAAAATTGAATATCGTAGCAACACTGTGTTCTAGGATTTCACAGAAATGATTATTAGTGCTGGTAATGTTTGTATTAGGCCACATGAAAAAGTATTTGTGTCTCTGGCTGCATTGGCAAAAGTACAGGGTAGGTAGGTAGATGCAAACATTTTTTTTTGAAACTATCAGTTTCAGATTTTTGACTGTAGCTTAAAAGTAGGACAAAGCAAGAAGTGTGGCTACAAAGCTCCTTAACTGGCTGTTGGAATACATGAAAAACATTTGTGGCTTCCTTTAAGAATGACTTGAACTTTTTAGCCACATTTACAGGGCTGGAAAGTTAAAAAACCTTCAACAAGAAATCAATAGTCCAATTTTAGGGAAAACCTCTAGGGTTAGCATGAAAATGGAGTAGATGAGGTAACCTGAACCGTATAATTTTTATATTTTTATTCACCTTTTTAAAATACCGGTTGATGTAGATTTTTGTGGGCCTCCCAGGCCTTAAACTCTCAAATATTCGAGGCACGGCCATTTTGGCCTTAAGATTTTGTTAAAAATAGGGCACCAAAGCCATAGCAAATGTTTTTTTCAAGAGCACAAGGCAAAACCCTAGATAGTTAGTAATCGTCATGTGAAAGTGTTTGTATTATGTATTTTAGAGAATACAAGATGGTGGTATTGGTACATACTGTATACTACATAACAGTAACTTAAACCAGGTGGCACCAGAATTTGTTTGTGTTATTTATTAGAAATATACCTTAAAGGCATGACAGCACCAAACAGAAAAGGGGTAGGCCATTTGTGGTTGTAAATTGCACACAGTTCTAGAGGCATTTCGGCAAATGCCAAGGGCTTCCACAACAAATGCTGTGTGGCTGTCATAGATTTCAAGCTCTGCCCTCCCCTCTTTGGTGGTTCATTTGTCTTCACCCCACCTTCTCAGTTACAATGTCCCCCCTGATGATTAGCAGAGATCTCATAATTTTATGTTCTTTAAATGTGTAGAACCCAATCCACCAATAGATGATGTGATACAGTGTAGTGTCATTCCAAGATTTGTTGAATTTCTACAAAGGGAAGATGCCAATAAATTGCAGGTACATTTTTTATAACTAGCAATAAAAAGTTTGTACATCATTCTTTACTATGATACACAAATTAGAGGGCTCAAGCCTTGTGTGACTGCTTGGATTAACTTACAATAAGAATTTTCTGTTTTGAACTTACTTGTTGCACTTTATGTTTTTTTTTTTTTTTTTTTTTATTGACTATTATTGTCTTTGGTTATAAAAATACAATTGAAATCAAACTGCTACATAAGTGGCCATAAGGGAAAAAAAAAGTATCTGAAATTAAATGTTTAGAATGAGCCATTTTGGCTGCTTCCTACCCTAACAAAGCTTCAGTTACAATAATAATAATAATAATAATAATAATGATAATGATAATGATAACGATAATAGTAATGATAATAATGATGATGATAATGATGATGATGATAATAACTTTTAATTATTAATGTGTCATTTTCTTTAGCTTCAAAAGCTAATTGGGGACACAAAAAGAAAGGAACAATAGTGACAACTATGAGCTAAAATACAAAAGCTAAAAACTAGTATTATATAAGAATATAAGTCAGAATATATAATGTTTCCAATCTCTAAAAATGCTATTTACATATTATACAAGAAGCAAAGGGCCATCTGGTGTATAAGTTGTGGATATTTTCATAGATCTCATCTAAAAAAATCAACGTTTACACGGGAACTACATACATTAGGTTATATTCTACCAAGCTCTCTAGTTATTGAGTGTAATTATGTGTTTATTTTGTAGTTTGAAGCTGCTTGGGCTCTCACAAACATTGCGTCAGGGACATCTTTACAAACACGTGAGGTGGTGCAATCAAATGCTGTACCAATTTTCATTAAACTGCTTGCTTCACCTCATGATGAAGTTCAAGAACAGGCTGTCTGGGCTCTAGGTAATATTGCTGGTGACAGTGCACAGTGCAGGGATTACGTTCTTGGTTGTGGAATTCTTCTGCCTTTGCTAGAGTAAGTTGGGTTTCTCATTCAGGAATTTATGACAATAATTAGTGCTGTAGGCTTCTAAATGTACTGTACAATAAAAGTTTTATAACTACAGTATAAAACTTTCAAATAGAGCTTTTGTCCAAGTACTGTATGAATAAATACATGTTAAAGTCAAATCCCTTCTTAGAATGACAGCTGTTATATTTTTATTCAACAGTCTCCTCACAAAGTCGACCAGGCTCTCAATGACAAGGAACTTAGTATGGGCTCTTTCTAACTTGTGTCGAGGCAAAAATCCCCCTCCTGACTTTCCTAAGGTGAGTGATTCTACAACTTCATTCTCAGTAAGGGTAGAACTCCAATTCTTCCCTTCCTGCTGTTTCTCCCCACCATCTCTCAACTGCCCTACATTCCTGTTTTGATCTCTTCCTTCCCTTCATACTCTTCTATTACCTTACATTTTCATTGTATGCCTTCTTTCTTTACAGCTCCTTCCCCAATATCCTCCCCTCTCCCGTTCATCCAAACAACCCTTCCTTATACCCTTCTTTCCCTAGTCCTCCTTCTCTACATACCAACCCTTCTCTCCCTACACCTCCTTCCCTTCATACCCTTCTTCACAGGTTAGCTCCTAGCAGATGCTGGTACTCATTTACTGTACCTACTCTGTAAGGATGGAAAACTGAGTTGGCACAAATATTTGAATCTCAGCAAAGCTGGGGATCGAACTGATGACCTTGTGGCTAGAAAGCTGAGATCTTAACAACTGCACCAACCATGCCCACCATAAATTCCTCAAATACATTTCCCCTTACTTACTCTAGTAACGTGTTATGAGCCAATTGATTAAGTGCCTTAAAGGGAACTTTAATTTTGTTTGTTGTAAAGAATAGATTCTGTATATTGTAATCATTTGAACAATATCTCGAGACGTGCAGTTTGATGGTTTTTATGCCAGGGTGTTTTTGAGTTTGAAAAAGGCCTTGGGAAAAGAGTTTAGAAGTTAAACCAGTTGTTGTCAATTTTTTTTAAGGTGTCACCCTGCTTGCCAATCTTGGCTCGACTTCTTTTTAGTAATGATGCCGATGTGCTGGCAGATTCTTGCTGGGCCTTGTCATATTTGTCTGATGGACCCAATGATAAGATTCAAGCTGTCATTGATTCTGGAGTTTGTCGCAGATTAGTTGAACTGTTAATGTAAGTGTAAACAAAATTGATATTTTTACCAAACTTTTGCATTCCTTTAAAGTGATAGCATAAATACTAGACCATATCGTAAATAAAGATTGTGACACCAATTCACTTTTTCTGCTTGTGATAGGCATAAACAAAACAATGTAGTCTCAGCTGCTTTGCGTGCTGTCGGTAACATTGTAACTGGTGATGATGTACAGACTCAGGTAGGTACTACAGTAAAAGACGTTTATAGCCAAACTTAGGGTATTTAACATTTTAGAACTTGTTTTCATCATACACCCAGTTTCTTTCCCTTGCTTGGCTGTTTTATTTAACTTCTGGTTCACTTAATTGCTTTAAATTTATTTTTCTTAGAAGGTACGGTATTTTGTTTTTGAAAATTTTGTTC
>JAOBBB020364059.1:0-10183 GCA_025331005.2 Zoanthus gigantus
TTTCTCTATCAAAGCTGTTCTTAACACGGTTAATCTGAACAAGTTTCGATAAACACGAAGAAACCAGGTACGAAATGCGAGTGTCATAAGTCATGTGAGAGTCTATAAATACACCAAGGTCTTTTACAGATTCAGCAGCAGTAAGGGACTTCCCCATGAACGAAACTGAAAAATTAACTGAATGTTTGCTCATCATTTGGTGCCAATCATCATGAACTTGGTTTTATCAGGATTTATTAACAAATCGTTTTTACAGCACCAGGAAGAAATAAAGAACGCAGTATTTTTCGCTCAGTTTACTTAGGTTTCTAGATCATATACATAATTGTGCGCTGAAGGGGTAATCAAAATTTTCAAGAATGTTCTATCAGCTCTTAATGCAGTGTTAAAAATATTGCATAAATGTCAAATCAGATTATACAATATACCGGACACACGACCAGACATTTATAAGTATGTAGCGAGTTCACCACAATATTAGCAAACACTTCAAGATAGTTCAAGATCGCTGTGACTTCCCCGAATTGGCAAACAATCTCGCTGTCTAAGCAGAAGGCTCTGGAAGGTTGGACTGCCTAATCGAATTAGTAATTAACAAGATGTTGTTTATCCAAGCAACACTCTAAGTTAAATGCTTATTTTTAAAAATCCGACTTTGTACGTGCAAATTAAAGTTTTTGTTCTTGCTTTACCTTCCGCCAAAAATCTAGTTTATTTTACTGCACAACTAGCTCATTGTTTTACCACATTTGTTTGTTTTTAAAATTTTTTTTGGACCCTATTTTTTAGCTAATCGCATACGGCAGGGTCTTAAAATTTATTTTAAAAATATGCCAACAACATTTAAACAACAGTTAATATCGCTAGTTTGTTTAATATAGCTTATTTTTAAAACTGTTTTGATCGAAAAAGGCAACCAAATATCAAAATGAGTTCACATAACCAGCCTGAGCTCTTGAATGACCTTAAAATAATTCATTAATCACTCCACAGCTGTTATACATATGGTAGAACTGTTCTTCATGTATGTATATAGTTATATATGTTATCAAATTTGGAAGTCTGGTATCATATGCAAAGAATATTCGGATTATCAACTCATGAAAGCAATGTTTAAAAAATGTTACAATAAATATTCCTGTGTAAAGTTAAGTCAAAGTACCAGTATTACTTGTTGAGAGTAAACTTTTTCAACAAGTTAACGTTCAACAAGACCATTGCAGCCTGTAATCAAATGGTAGAAAACATTGCTTAGGAGTTAGGAATAGGGCGGCTGATGCACGCGGAAAAACTCCTTGGAAAACAACAACAACAACTTAACAACAACAACTTTATTGTGCTCAGAAAAGGTAATTACAAATCGTATTTAAATAAAGTGGTTTATTTTTGTAGTTTATGAGAGGACAGACATTTTGATTTAGAAATAGCAAAAGCTAGTTTGGCTAAACGTCTGGCCCATGCGGAGTAAATTGCAGGTTATTCAAGTTATTCAGTTTTGTAGAAAAACATATGGCCGATTTAATATTATTCCGTAAGACAAGTGACTCCGGCTTTGTCTGGGGACTGATTCTTCAGCATGATGTCCTTTCAACACAAAGTATGGTTTATTAGAAACAGAGTGAAAAGATGATTTGATATAATTAAGATAACTATACATGCACTATGATTCGACATACGTTTTTTTTTTTGCAGAATATAATTAAACATTTGATTATAATTACTACATTTAGAAAACGCTTTTTGTACTAGAGCTATAACAGAAGTATATATTGTAGCATTATTCAGAGAAAGTTTTATGCTCATTGCCATATATATATATAATACTAATTACGATATGTCTACAAGCAAAATAATGCCTGTGATTATTGTACATTTCTTACATTTTCTTTTGTATTCGAGTGACCACACATTATATATAGAAATGAACATTACAAGTTATTATGTTGTTGTATTTATACTATTAGGATTTTAATTGATTATTTTATTTACTGTAAATGATTTATAGCTTTTTAGTTTGAGCATTGGATGGTAAACTATGTTATTGTTATTGAACATCCACTTATTGCAGATGAATCATATTTTAATTTTAATTCGGCTGTAAATGCCAAATGCAACACTTCTAATTTGCCTTAAGAAATTAAACCAGACAGAGACAAATGTGATATTGTTCTTTACCAGATAAAGTGCTAACAAAGCCATAAGGACAGTGATAAGAGATAACATTTGAATATGTTATCAGTTCAAGTTCACAGCGGAGGCCGCCAATATTTCCCATCGGTCATTAATTACCGTTAAAGAGATATAAATCGACGCACCAGTTGTAAACTAAAATTAGAATTACATTAACGCCAACCATATGCATTTGTCAAGTAACTTTCATAAATGAAAAACAATAACTCTATGTTTCTGGGAAACTGTCATCCCCAACCTACTAATGTATTCTTCCAAAGTCAGTCTAAATTTTTAAAACATCTTCCTAGCTTTGACTTGAACAAGTATTTTGAATAAGTTAGTATTGACTCTAGATCTAAAATTAAGGAATTGGTAAAAGTATATAATCTGCTTCGGCCTCAATTTGTTCTTATTTCTGTGAGCTCTTTGAAATTTTTTCTTTGTTCATTCTTGTACAGTATTGTTGAAACATACTCATGTGCTCCAGCTGAAACTGATCGTACATGAATACGTGTATCATTTGGGATAATCGGTAGATATAGTAATAAACGGGAGGCGGTGCTTCTGTGTTTTTACTGTGCACATTGCGAACGTAAATTACAAGATTCATTAAAGTTTCAATTAGAAACATTTAAATTTTTTTCAGCCTCAGCCTGAGCTTGTTCTTAAATTTTTTGCTGATTTTACCACATGATATAAAAACAATAATCAAACGGCGGTTGCAGAAATTTGTATCGCCCAAGTTGTTCTACAGCACAATTCCACAAAATAACAACACAACATCTGGCTTTGATGGTCTGACTTTCTATCAACGGAGTTGCAGAGTATTTCTTGAATTATTTGATCAAAGGTGAGAGCGCGAACAAATGAATCGTGTAAAATGCGCTTCTCCGTCGATCAACAATTATCTCATACCTACTGAAATCGCAGTTCGATTCCAGGTGGAAGACATTAGAATTAGAGGCGAGAATTACTACTACTACAACAGGCCTAAGACATTGTTTGATGATAAACAATCAGAAAATAACTAGGAAAAAACAAAAGCAAAGTAAAACAAGCGAAAAAAAAAAAGTCATTAAAAAGCATTAATTAGATAAAAAAAAAATTCTGTACCACTCTATTTTTGGCATTAAGTGTACTTCAACCAGTATTGACACATTTTTCTATTCACAGAATGATTTTTTTTTTTTTTTTTTTTTTTGTTTCCGCTCCAGTATTTGCTTCTGTTTCAACTGATGGTTACGAAGCAGATATTTAGTTTTTCTTTCATGTAGCTTTTGTAGCTTTGGAATGATTCCTTTTTACTGGATGCATGATCAAGCATTTGAATTGTTTTGTGCTATGGGGTCTGGCCGTGGGCAAGCCTCATAACTACAAAAACACTGGAGCAACTTTAGAATACCCCGACACTGTCGTTTATATAATTCTGCGCATTTGTTTTTAGAGAAGGACGAATGCGCAGAATAAATCACCATGTCATTAACGACAGTGTCGGGGTATTCTAAAGTCTAGCCAAGTATTTTGAATGCCGCAAATTTTTTAAATTTCCGGTCCCGCCTCCGTAACGATTGTTCCAGCTTCTACTCCGCCCTAAACATTTGGTGAGTAAACAATCTGAGACGGAGGGTTTATTAAAATATTGTCAATTTTCCCGTGCAATCCCTAAGTACAGACAAAATCTATCGAGCTGAAAAGCTATATATCAGTTGTTTTTTATACATCAGTAAAATGTGAAACAATACAACAGGATATAAGTTGTAAACCTTTGTTAAAATTTAAAGGAAAGTGTAAAAAAGGCAATAAAATAAGCATAATCTTCTAAGTAAACCAAGAATGGATTTCTTAATAATAGAATCAAGTTTAATTTGGCCTAATCTATTTCAAAAAAATATAGTTTGAATGAAGTAGTTTGATAATGTTGTGTTTGAGCTAATGTTCCAAATAGATGGAAAGAAAATAAGATATGAGCTTAAAGTAATTAGTTCTAGCAAAAGTGATATATTACAATGTTTTAACTAAGGGGATGTTATATAGACGTTTTTGCTGCAATCTAGAAAAAACAAACTCTGGTTAAGTATAGCTTTTCCGGTTCTTAAGGAGCTCTAAAGCACTTGAAGGTTTTGAAATGGCTTTATTAAAATATTGTTGTGTACTACTTAATATTTTGTTGAATCTTATGAAGTTCGGGAAAATTTTAATGGTTTTTAAGAGCGATATTTAAACGAGGTTTAAAGTGTCCGTGTTTCTAGTTTTTCTTTTTGACTTTTCCGAGATAAATCAAATTCCTTTCATCAACACTTTGACACGGGCTTGTGGTGCTTAAGTCATCCACAAGATGTCGTTGTTTTCGTTCTTATGCTATGGCTAGCACGGAACCTCTTCCTGATTAATTCAAGTTTCTTTCACGTTTATGGTCGCAAGTTGCAATCACAGCATGATGGCTTTATTTGCTTCACTCTTCAAATCCTTTATCTCATTTACTACTTTTCACTTTTATTTCCGTGCCATTTTCAACTTTTCTTTTTACCTTTAAATTTAAATTTTAGTTTTATTGGTTTAAAAGGTATCGCTAGCTTAGATTTGTTGACAAATCTATAAAAACTTTAACTTGTTTTTTATACAGGCGAACATCAGCTTGATTCAAAATCTTCTGTGGCACTGGCAGTCATTTGATACATTTTAAGTTTTGAGTAGTTGAGTCTTGAAAACTGTTTTAGTTTTTTATCAAAATTGGTAGGAATTTGCGAACACTCGTGTCAAGAATCCTTGATGATGAATAACTGAAGTTGTTACTTGTCGCAAGGCCAAAACTTAGAGTTAGAGAGCTTTAACTTAAAACGGATTACCAAACGAATTGAGACAATTATTAAAATGACAGATAAACAGAAAAGTTAAGTATAGCTATGCCTCGCTAAAACATATAATTTCAAATTCAACAGAAAAATGAAAGTGAAAGAATATGATGGTGAAACGGCTTTGATGAAAATTAGCAAAAAAAAAAAAGAAAATGTACAGTATAGCTATAGATAGCGCAGGTCTGAATGCTATATTAAAAGCTGAAAATTTTAATTTTTTCTATAATTGCTAACGAGCCAGCCATTTTTACACGCTTTTTTTTATAAGAAGAACTTTATAAGAACAATGAGTCCCGGATTAGCCAAATATTAAGAACAATTTAAGAACAAGGTCAGACTGAGGCTGAAAAAAGTGAGAATGTTTCTAGTTGAAACTTGACTGAATCTTGTAATTCACGTTCATAATGTGCACAATAAAAACACAGAAGCACCGCCTCCCGCTTATTACTATATCTACTATTGTCCCATATGCATGATACACGTATTCATGTAATATTAAAAGTTCCTCGTACGACCAGTTTCAACTGTTGCACATTTATGTTTCAACAATACTGTACAAGAATGAACAAAGAAAAATTTCAAAGAGCTCACAGAAATAAGAACAAATTGAGGCTGAAGCAGCCAAAAAATTAAGAACTAGGATGCTTGGAAAAATGTACTGTTTCTTTTAAAAAATGGTGCAATGTACACACTTGGATAAACCAGTTACAAAACGGATATGGATTCACGTGATCTTGGTGACGATCTTGTTAAACATCGTTAAAACGTCAAGATTTTGACTTGCATGAGGAGTTTCGTTTCATTTAGTTATCAAAATAAATGTAAACAATATTAAATCAGTTAGTTGGTATTTTTACATTACTAATCGTAGAAACACAAGCATAAAAGACAATGCAAAGCGTTTTCGAAGAGATTGGTTTCAGTTACAGCATATAGGCAGAAATGTAATTACACAACTTTTTAGTAGAGTGGCAAATAAACATATTGATGTCGAATCAATGAAGGCCTGTTGCTCAAACGTTCTCAATCCTAGCAGTAAACGCTAACTTGGTTGTCGGTATGTACTCAGTCCTTGTAATATTTTACTTAACAGGGTAAAATTCAATACGGCAATGTTTTTTAAGTTTTGATTATCTTTTAACATTAAATTCTAGCGGGTACAAAAGGATCAGACAAAATCTAACAAAACTAGACTTTTATAAAGAACAATCCATATAATTTTTATTCTTCCATGCAAAATTACCCAGAGTTCCCATGGTCATGATGGTGTTCCCTGCAAGCGGAAATGTGATGTCTGTCAAAAGATTAGCACAGCAGTGCAGTTGCCGGTATTTTTATGTGATTTGGAAAGAGAGACGAGAGACGGCTTTTCACAGCATGTAACCCCATGAACGGTAATCAGGATACCGAAATTCAGGAAAGATTTACTTCTAAAATCCGGAACCCAGAAAAATGTTTGCTTGTGGAATCCGGAATCCTACTCTTTGGAATCTGAAATCCAAGTTTTGGAATCCTGAATACCGGAAAAGAGACTTTTTCTAATCTGGAATCCATTGAGGTGGATGTTGAATTCAGTACCTCGGATCCGGAATACACAAACACTGTCAGCATTACTTTTACATGGGGTGAAGCATCATTTCGCCGCATTGAGCTAAAAACCTAAAGCATGTCCTCAGGTGCATGCGTGATCAGATAATATTTAGAGAAAATAGAAATGTTTACACATTTTTGCCACATATTTTTTTTCTCTTTCTTCCTTGATTAGTCAGAAAACTTCAGCATGCACGCGCAAATGCATTGTCTAACAGTGCAATTACAAAGCAACTAGCTTGCATAAACGCACATGCACACTGTAATTTTACATCTCCTGAAATTCCAAAAGCGTAAATGTTTACATACAGCTTTTAGAGTTTCTGCTATTGAAATAGTATTTACATTCATAGTGAATAGATTGTGCTGGAAAAATCATAAAAAGTTGTTCTTAAACTCAAAAAGCTTCTAAAATTTTCCAAAAAACCAAAAAAGGTTGCTATTAAAACCTTAAAACTTTCTACCCTAATACATCAATATATCTTATAAATATTATTCAATACTTTCAATAATTGTCCTTTTTGAATAATTGGAAAGAAAGTTCAGTATATTACTCGCGACAGAAGTGTATATCTTCGGGATGTATTGAGGTTTGAATATGTATCTATTGTGTTCTCAAAGTTCAATACAATCACAGATATATTTTACTCAGTTGCAAATCGTAAACCCTTCTATATTTTCAACATCAGTTCTTGGCCCAGTTCTTCAACTGGGTACTCAAAATTCTTAAAACAGGGAGGGGAATAAGTGTGATTCAAATTCTTAACATATGAATAGGTTAAAATTTGATCATCACGGTGCGGAAAACATAAAGCTGATGTTTCAAGCGTTGGCCCACTGCGCGGCTCTGATTGCTTTGTGCTGTTAAAAACAAGCAATAGACTTATTCTCAATTAAAGAGAATTTTAAAACGAATAGTGACATATGCTAGTAACACTCTTGGAGATAATGATTTCGATTGTAATTCATATATCTCAAAAATGGTTGTTTTCACCAATTTGACAGTTATGCTATGATGCGCACCTGATAGAATTGTTATTGCATTACTGGGGCTGATCCAGGAGTTTTTGAAGGAGGGTTCGACCCAAGCGGCGAAGGAGCAAGAGACCTGTTTTTACGCATTTAGCGACGTTTTATGCGAATTTGCACTCCAATATATTCAATGTTAATTCATTGTTAGATTGTTAGTACATATAACAATGCGTCCTAATAACCACAAATAAGCATGACATATATAACACCGAAGATACATCGACTATACTATGGTTGATGAATACTAGATTGCTGCCTTCCAGTGGTCTTATACTCGGTCATCACAACATGTACAGAGAGTTGGTCTACCGTCTGGGATACTGATGGGCAAACTCTGGACTGACATTTTTAGGCCTTCAGACAATTTTTTGCCGAGTAAAATTTTGCAACGTCCAGTATGAAGCCATGATGTAGTAATTTTAATGATTTCTTATTTAAGTGCATCCAAGATACGTTTGCTTTAATTCTCGGAGTTAATCGCTTATACGTTTTACACTTCTTTAGGAATATCTACTAAATATTTGTATTTATGGGATTTAAAAGCGTTTTCATAAGACTTTTAACGTTTATGATCATTAAAAGTTGCAATTTGATATTTTTTAGGAGGGCTAACAAGGCAAAGGGGGTTCGACCGAACCATCCTAAAACTCTCTCCCCCTCCTTCATCCGCCCCTTTGCCCTTTAGGGGCAAATGATTACCGCCGCCTGGTTAGCCTAGTTGGTAAGGTGCCAGTCTATCGTGCGGGAGGCTCAGATTCGATTCCCGACCGGACCAACACTCAGAGTCTTAAAATATTTGAGGAGAAGGTGCTGCCTTTGCTCTAACATCTGCAAATGGTTAGACCTTCGCGTCTTCTCGGATAAGGACGTTAAACCGTAGGCCCTCGGAAACGTGTGTATTTGTGTTTGTGTCTGTTGTGTAAATGTTTCCGTCCACCTTAGAGTGGTAAAGATGGTGTCCCCAATTGGTAGGACTTTGGCCAGCTAAATAAATTGACACCTAAATAAAATTATTATTATTATTATTATTATTATTTTCAAATTTATCAAGCGTTGAACGTATGTATGCATGTCTTGTATATACGATATTTAATCCGATATTTACGTGATATTAAACGGTATCTGGCTGTTTGCAATGGGCAATATATAGGTTTCATCAATTAAAGCCCAGCTTGTGAGAAGAGAGCATCTCGAACATTCTTGTAAACTAATACACTTGAAAGTACTACTAATTGTGATATTTGATAACGTTCTGGAAGAAACCAAAATGTATCTGTGTTACAAAGCATACTTTACTAACGCCTGGTATTTGAAGTCCAACTCTCATTGTCCATCAAGAACGTAAGTGAATGCATTTTCTTGCAAATTGCGGCTGTGGATCAAAAGAGAATAATTCAAGTTGTTTATCACTCCGTATTCTATATTAATATCGTTTCAAGGGGAAACTTTTGGATTATTGAGCTGAAACCATTAACTATCATTCCTCAGAAACTCGTCTTTGAAGGGCCATGACACATCTTGACCTATCTCAGTGACGTTTGACTTTTGGTTATAAAAGGAATGTTTGGCCCTTTTTCTGCACAGAAGCCTATTCGGTCTTGGGAAGTATACTTGCTGAGGTACTGAAAAAGAAGCCAATATGTTTCTTCGTCTTTCGATGTTAACATTGTTTGCGACTGCCTTAATTTCAGAAGGTGTAATCTGGGAAACTCAGAAACCGTGGCTAAACTACTACATGCGTAAGTAGTAACAATTATTCATATTTAATCATGTTTTTTTGTTAAGGAGTGTGAAGTTAATTACTTGGATATGCACTTACATTATGAAACGAGCTTCGCGAAAGATCTAGAAAAGTCTCAAAGAAAACATTCAGCTATCACTAACGGGATTCAAACTCCTGACATCGGCCCAGTGCTCAAAGGAAGCTAAATATAAAGCAAGGGCAATTAGAGCTTTGGTATTAGAATGCGATTACAAAAATTTGCTCCTCAATCAAAATGCTTCATTTGAAAGTTTCATGTGTTTCTTTTTAGATAATTGTTTTGCGTTTTACTTTCACTTGTTTTGTCGAGAGCCGTTTTAAAGAATCTTATATGTTTTTAAAACATTTATAACTGCTCAGGCTAATCACTTTGTATTTGTTTAAAAAAAACTAAGCTTTATCTGGTTTTAAATGTTTGCAATCTTTTGTTACTTCGATAAATGTAAATTGATTTAATTTTCCCATTTTGATATAAAATATTGCTCCAAGCCAAAGTGAACTTTTGTAAGGGTCAATTTTGAGATATCGTAATCTTTTCCACATGGCCAAAACTCCTAATTGATGTAACAAATGCCTAATATTTTCCTTTTTTATACTAAAAAATATCGCTAGATTATAATTTCTTAAGAACAGTTATATTCTTGTGGTTGTATTACCCACAAATGTAATAAACACCCACAAATGTAATACTAATTACAAATGTAATAAAATTAACCACAAATGTAATAACAACCACAAATGTAATAAAATTTAACCACAAATGTAATAAATT
>JAOBBB020364151.1:0-10183 GCA_025331005.2 Zoanthus gigantus
GTGAATTTGCCCCTAGTATCACCGAGGACAAATCCATTCAGTAGTCCGAGTCGGGGATTTGAACCCGGGTCTTCCGTGTTCAAATCCCCAGCTATTACCACCGATCCACGCTGCCTCCCCATGAAAGAAAAAGGGTCTCGGGTAATGCTAAAAAATTTTTCGCTGTCAAACATTTCTCACTTTTAAACAAAGCACCCAAGAAGAAACAAATCCGGTCCCTTCTAGTTGGAACCACTGGCTACGACGTTAGAGTCAAATTCGTCAACAGTCTTTCGAGAAACCGTTTTGGCCTTTTTAGGTACTTTCAGTAGCAAAAATCTTTTAAAATTGTTTACCAACTCAAATATTTTGTATTTCGTAATGAGGGTTTCTAAACTTCATTTTCTGTAAAAAACGTTCTTACTTAATAAACATTTTAATGCAGTTTTGATATTGCTATACCAAAATAATCAATGAAGGATACAAGCTATGATTTTGATCGGCAATCAAATGTTTACAACCAAAGCAGACCATTCTTGTAGTAAGGTTGTTATCATGGACAATGAGTGACTATCGGACTATTTGTGCAGGAATCTCTATTTGACTTCGATGATGAATACCGCAGTTGAAAAATCAGTCGCTATAAATATCCAAACTCATTTCTTCTTTATTCCAACCAAAATCCGGCGTTGAAGACGATTAACTAGATAAAAAAGCAATGGTGAATTTCGTTACATTGTTACGACGTGATTCTGATGCGTAATCTAGCGAAATTTTTCCTTTTTTTCTATAGAGCAAGCTTACCAAAGTCCACAGCGATAGAAACACGCCCTCTGTACAACTTGAAATAAGGTATATATGCTGTTAAGTAGTAAATTCAATGCCAAAAATTTCCAATAACTTTCTAAATTGTTTAACCACCATCTTGTTTATGTTTGAATTTACTTAACAATATATCTTTCCGGCGAAAAATGCCAAAATTTACGATCCAGATCTATAAGCACTGTGATGCCATTAAAAAGTCTAAAATATATTGGGAGCACGTCAATTTATGTGGGTCTATTTATCTACATTAATTTTGGACGCCAATATTAAAATAGATTATCAAGGCATTTTGATGAACGTAACTTTTAGTATACAATTTAATAAAAAAGCTAACTGTATGACGGGATGGTTACAAAACGTTGTCTAATACAGTTAGCTTTTTTATTAAACAAGGCATATACTGACGAATTAGAGATATCGTTTATCATTTGCTAAGCTATCTAAATTCTTTAAGTGGGCCATGGAGCCGGCATTTATCTTTGGTTTCTGTAGTTCTTGGAGTAATACTTTCTATTTACCTTTTTAAAACGAGGTAGCAATTCCTCTACATTCTTAGTCAAAAAGTAGCGGTTGACGTCGCGATATCCATAGACGACAACCAGCAACATCCAGGCAAACATGAGATAGAAAAACACTTCCAGTAAAATACGAGCCATCTCAAGGACTCTCACCCTGTATTCTCGAAACTTTCTTAGCTCCTCAGATTTTGGCTTAACTGGGTTGCTGCTCTCGCCTAGTACTTTAGAGCTTGTTATTCCATCATATTCTGCCTTAGAAAAACGTTCTTCGTCAGGCGCCTTCTTGAGGATCAACGCCAGCAAGCACGCGACAAGGAGTACCTTAATTGGTTGGATAACAACGATGTCTTGTGAAAAAGAAACCAATATAGAAGTCAACCATTGGTTTGAAGTTTCTTTCCCCCACATCATACTGTAAAACACCGTGAAAGCGGCAGATGTAAGCGATGTTGCCAAACAAAGAGCCCAAGCAATGTATAAGCACCAATGAGGAAACGCAAATCCTTTCTTGTTCTTATTCGATATGTTTTCGTTTACGTTGTAAACTTGTTCGTCTTTGCTCGAGCTCGATTTTGGCCTCACGTTTCGGAAAATTGAGACAATTAACAAATTTACAGGTACAACAATAAAACTGCTCTGTACTCCGATAATAATTTGTTGCCAGCTCATCACTAAAGGCCCAAAGCTGAACGTATTTTCTGCTTCTGCGCCAAATCTATAAAACATGGCATTGGTGATCATTGCAGACATGAAAACTGATAAACAACAAGAAAGTCTCTGAAGTCGGGTAAAGTGGCTGCTCGGGGGTCTGGTCATGACTGATAACCAAATATGGCCATCACCCAGTCCGTTTGCCGTGCGTGTGATTAACTTGTTTCTAAAACTGTTGATCTCACCATCAGATGCAACGTACAGTACTCTCTCAATTTTTCCGTCATCTTTTTCCACAGCCAACCAGCGATTACTCACGAAAGTCCATTTCCTATTTTTCTTCGTGTCCCGAATTAGAACCTGGCGAAGAAACCACGAAGGACTCTTTCCACTGTTGTCGTGCCAAATCTTAATATGTGTGAGGTCTCCAAGTTCTTTTACCAGCGGCAATACAAAAGTGTTAATGCTTCCCCGTTGGAACAATTTCTTTGCACACATTGCGTTGCATGTAAGTGGCATGACGTCACTATCTCTCTCCTCACCGTGAAGAGTGATTGCCACATTTGCTGTTGTACCACATCTCCTCCATATGCCGGTATACACAGTGATTTCCAGTATGTGAGAACTGTCCTGAGAACATCGACCAAGAGGTATGACTTCGGTCATCTTAAACACAGATCAACAGTATTAGTATTTATTTATTTGTTTACAAATTTAGCTTACCGAAAATAGAGGAAGTTCCCAACAAAGTTAGTGCCGTCTATGAAAAAGTATCCTTTTCTATTTTCATTTTTTATTTGAACTTTATTCCAGCGAAAATGGTCGTTTATTCGCTCTGGAGAATCTAAGGAGACTCGTGTCATTGCCAATACATGTCGGTTTAATAATTTTGTTACTGTACGTTTCCAGTAGATTATTATGACCTCACCTGTAATTCAACTTAGGTTGCCAAAGGTGGAATAAACGATTATTATTATTATTATTATTATTATTATTATTAGAATAAACACTCTAGTGATTTGGCGGGCTTTTTGATCCACGCACCGTAACACGTCGAAACTTCGCGCCATTCGAATAAGTTTGATAATTGGGTTTCTTGCGGTGACACCCGCAGCACTTTGCGATGTTTTTAATTGGTTTTTCTGATAGTGTTTCAAAATGAAACACTGTAAGCAAAACATTACATGATCGATACCCAGCTTTCATTTAAAAAGTGCAACTATACTGTCTCGTTAACGTGTAAAAACACTTCATTTAATTGTTGAGTTCTTCTAATTCTTTATTAAATAATTGAACTTACTTCCCGAAGGACTTTCGAGTAATTACATGAACAACGTTGAGTGCTTCGGTTTTTAAAGGTAAGCTTTGAATATTAATAAAATTAATATTAAGACTGCAACTTTGCGTTCACTTATATCGTAGCAAACAAAAGCGATTGGTTTGCTTTGAACAGGTTTCTTGTATTTTTCGGTTTCTGTAATTCTAAAATTTAAAAAAGCTCTATTCAGCTTTTTGGTGAATTCTATACTATTCTATTTGAACTCACCATTGCAATGAAAATCTCATTTGTTCATTTTTTTGCTTCAAGTTTGTAAAGTAATTTATGTAATGCATATTAACGCTTTCAGTCCCTGTCAGTTATCAACACCCAACTTCTCTCCACATAACACATACAAAATAAGACATTTGGTAATGAGAAAATGCAGATTGATCAAACAAAGCAATCTATTGAAGATTAAAAGTAAAGTTCTCTAAAAGTTGTTCAATGAAAAGTATGGGCTAAAGTTGGGAGAATTTATATGAGTGTTTTGTTTACAAAAAGACGCAGGAGGCGAAGCCAAGTGCAGTATTTACAATGTAAAGTTTATTGTGTGGTCAGAAAGTGTTTCTATTTATAAACAAAACACTCTTATCAGTTTCTAACCCTTAAAAAACACTGTATATTACTACCTTTTCTTGATCATTATTATCTTCTCTTCTTGCAAGAACTGCGGCTAGCAGGTATACTCCTAAAATTACACAAATTGTGCTAAGGACCACGACGTTGCCTGTTTCACCAAGACGAGTTAACTCCAAAAATACTTTATCGAAGTCGATGGGATTCGGAGCGACAAAGAAATCGCCCCCGAATGAAGACAGGTGATTACACAAGCATTGTAGGGATCCTGGTTTGGAACTTGGGCCAACCTGGGTAGGTTAATTTTACTTTCAAATATCAAAGTAGAAATAAAAGCTAAACAGTATAAAAGGCTTGGTAGAGACGTTTTATGCTATTTTCATTGAAAGGTAGCCATTTTTACCTATGGGAAAGGCTTTAGATTGTCAAGAAATGGCTATTGTTATGATTGCAACTTGCAAACTGAATAAAGTTCACAGGGACTGGGGCAGAGATTTGCATTTCTGATTCGCAAATGAATGTTTTTTTACTCCTGCCGTCAAGTGTTCCTAACAGGGGGGAACCTCTATAAGGAATTTTTTCTCATTTAGAGATAAGTATACAAAGTACAGCTTTAATTTTATTTTGTGCGATTTCATCCCCAACTCCTGATAACTGGCTGTATGAATTTTCACGTACTTGAGATGTATAAAAGCAATAGATTTTATCAATCGAAAAAAGCAATCTTTTGTGCCAACTGCTGCTGTTTCATTTTACCTTGGGCTCGAGCTTTTGTATGACGTCATCAAATTTTTAATGTATTTTTCTAGCAAACCGTTACGAAAGATTAAGTCCGTTAATTATATTGTTAATAAGTGTTATTTCGAGCCATTTTCAACTGCAGAAGCTCCCAGGCTGGCATTATAGAGCTAGAGTGATGGGTTGAGGCAATCTTCTAAAAGAACCCAAAAGAGAGAGGTGAACTCACGCAAGTTGAACCGCTAAACTATATCATGCCGCGGAACATGGCGGGCATATAGTAAAATTATCTCTCTTCCGTTCTGCGGATGGATTCTCGCTCCAACTGAGGCATTTTAGGCAAGTTTTAACTTCTATTAAAAAACTAGTGAGTATAGATTTTTGTCTGTAGGTCTGGGGCCTCGACGAAAAAATATCTCCGCCGATATGTCTGAATTACCCGTATATCCTATCAGGCCTGTTATTTGTATGTTATTTATATTTCATTATTTTTAGTAGCAGTAGTAGTAGTAGTATTAACAAGTTGTTTAGAACGCTGCTAAATTTACTTTAAAGAGAACTGTCTATGCCAATGAAGGCGCTTACCCGACATCCTTCTGAGGTCCACCTTTCTATGATTTCGTTCCAATATTGACACGTTGCCATGGAGATAGAAATAGTGTAATTGACGTCAGTGGCGGAATTGTATAGGGGTTTTATAATGAAAGGTGTTGGAGCAGCAGTTGTTGGTGGGTCCTTGAATTCGTTACAAATAATTGATCTCTTTTGACGACCGCTTTCAGAACAAGGACTGCGCCTGTTCCGACTTAATATAAGATCATCTTTTATAGAAGAGAGCTGAACGCCAAGAAAATGAAGACCCAAATGCCCAGTTACATTACTTGTAAACTGTAGTAAATACGGATCTGAGGAACAATTTGTATAATTTCCTTCTTCAGTCTCCAGATTGCAAGAGGAAAAATCTGGTACAAATGCTTTGTATGAATAATTAAAGATTGTTGGTCGTCGATTATGACCTAGGTAGATCATCAATTCTTTACCATCCTCTGGAACAATTCTGACGTACACTGTGAGTGCCTCGGAAGAGATGTGGAAATGATGGTAAGCCATTCCATTGCTGTTAGTGAAATGAGATAGGACTTTGACTTTTAAAAGATATGGGGTTGGCATTTTTATTTCGATTTCTTTAGACAGATGAGACACGTTTAGTACTCTACCACCTTCGTCTTTGATATCAATACTGATAACCGGGGACTTGATAACTTGTGCACTTGTGTGCCACGTAAAAGGATTGGAGTTGATCGAAATTATCTGGTAAATGAATTAAACGGAAATAAGTTTTACATAACCAAAAGACTGGAAGTAAAACAAAAATTTCAAAAAGAGATCATCAACCTAACAAATTGCAAATCACAAATAACAGCAAAGAAACATTACACACTATCTAAGACAAGTTAAAAAATAAGAACCAAATAACGCTCGCTCAACCTTGCTTTGCCTCATTTTTCCTCAACACTTTTCTCGTGTTGTCCAAAGTCATAACGTTTTGTATTGCTGTCTTGAAACACGTGTGATGCTTTTTTATTTCTTTACGCCTGGTTCTTATAAAATCGTCTCAGTCGTCCCAATCGTTTGGGTTTTTTAAAAGCCTCTCAGGCGACCAATACGACAATTTTATGTAAACCAGCAAATGTTGGGGGGGAAAACTGAAATAACAGAGACAATCACGGTCGTTTGGATAAAATCAAGTTTTATTCGGGCGACCAAGACGAACGTGAAGTTTTTGAAGAGATTGGGATGACCAGGAAACCTAATCGTTTCTAGAATGTATTGCGCAACTGAAATAGTTGAAAGAAGATAAGTCAAAAGTTTAAAATTGAACTTGAAGAGGCAAAAAAAAAAAGTTTAAAAACGTTTTGTATATGGCCAAAAAAACATTGTTGTCAGGTTGTGGAAGGAACGCCGTTCCTGCTGAATTCAACAACATAGATTGGCCGAGAAGACAATCACCGTTTATCGACCGTTATAAACATGAAGTACGAAATTTGGAAGTTGGAAGTGAGGAAAGGATGAGGGGGATGAAGAAGAGCGTAAGTACATACAATAGAGAAAACATAGCGGGAAGAGCTATTACTGGAAAGATAGTCCGCTTACTACAAATACTGTCACCTAAATCCTTACTTCTGAGAACGACCCACCTGAGAGCCAAGTACAAATGGCAAAAAACAAAAAAGATAAAGTAGCGCTGAAACGACCACCGGCTCCATCTACAAGGAAACCCTCACAAAAGTGGATTTAAAATTGTTAAGAAGTGGATCATCGATTGTTGAAAACATTTTGAGTCCCGAACCAATCCGAACCACACTCTTACAACCCTGGCACAACCGGGACGATTATTTGTGAACCGAAAATTTCAAGTTTCACGTTTCAAGTTCTGTTGAAAAAACGATTGGGACGACTGTGACAACTATATGAGAACGAGGCATTAACAGCTATCATAGAGCACAGTTGCTATAGAATATTTATTACTTGTCAATTTGGCTTACAACCTTTCCTTAGAGCACTGCAAGTAATATATATTTTGGGTAAAAGTATAAGAGTCACTTGCATTTCTTTCTTTGTACAATCCATTTGGGAAATATGGGTTTTCATTATGTTCCATATGAAAGCATTTATTTGGTATTTGCTAAGAATGGATTTAGTGTTTAATACTTTTCTCTCCCTAGTACGTCTACGACGTCTATTATTGTCATAGGTACGAAAAAGCTAATGCGCCCTCAAACCGGTGAGTTTTATGTATTATCTTATACGAAAAACTCATTAAACCAGAACAATTAATCATTGAATCAGTGCCTCAAAATTTATCACAAATGGAAAGATAGATTTTGAGATTACTATCGTTTAAAATCAAACGTTTTCAACAACATGCAAATATTTTTCTAACCTGGGTGTCAATAAATGAAGAGTTTGCCTGCAGGTTTCTCAATAGAAGGCTGGATGGTGGAAAATCCACTTTACTGTGTCCTACATTGACAGTGTGGTTTCCAACATTCTTAGGTGTCTTGCGAACTAAGACCATATTGAGATTTTTTGTCTCAAGTTGAATGGGTTCTTCATTTAACTTCTTGTTCGACAGCAAGCTTTCAGCCACTATACCAATGAGTTTGAAGGCTTTCTTGGCCATATCTTTGTTCTTGTAAATAAATAAGTTATAAATTATTTCAAAGTATTATATTCTTCCAGCATGTTGTATTTAGATCATTAAAAGAATATGTTCCTACATAAGGAACCAATGAAGAGTATGTTCTTACATGGAAAAACCTATCAAGTATATGCGCCTACATAAAGACCTAATTTTGAGTATGTTCCTATATGTAAAACCAAGGAAATACGTGCTTCTTCATAAAGAACCAGTGAAAAGAGTATGTTCCTTTATGAAATACCTATGAAGTATTTGCTTCTGCACAGAGATTCAATGAAGAATACGTTCCTAGATGACGAACCTGTGAATACATGTTCCTTTATAAAGACACAATGAAAAAAAATATTCCTAAATAAAGAACATGTGAAGTATGTGTTTCTTCATAAAGACACAATGAAGAATATGTTTCCTCATGAAGACACTATGAAATTTGTGCTCCTTCATAAAATCACAATGAAGAAAATGTTCCTAAATGAAGGCCCTGTGAAGTTTGTGCTCCTTCAATAAACACACAATGAAAAGGTTATTCCCTCATGAAGACCCTATGATGTTTGTGCTCCTTCATAAAAACACAATGAAGAATATGTTCCCTTATGAAGACCTTGTGAAGTTTGTACTCCTTCATAAAGACACAATGAAGAATATGTTCCTACGTGCAAACGTGATAGCGGTTTACTCCTACATTCAAGTCAGATGAATAGTGGAATCCTACAGAAAGACTCTATGATAAATATCTTTTAAAAATATATAATGAAAAATTATATATATAGACCCTATGGACAGTTTGTTTCAAAATGCAGACTCTAAGACTCAGATAAAGTTTGAATATATTGATATAAATTATACTTATCTGGAGGCAGACCTTCTGATATAGAAATATTTGAAGAATAGCATTCTACATACAGACTTTACAACCAACAGAATCATTAACAAAACGAATTTATTCCAGTTGAGAAAGAGAAGTTTTTTCATAAATATATAAATTTGATTACAACAACTAGAAAATTGGTCTAGCTAATACCTTTTGTTTTATAAAAATCTTTGTTTTGTTCTTGGTCTGTGTCAATTTCTTCCCAGTGACCTTGGCTCTAAACGATGAGCTGGCCAGAACATTTCCAATGCCATGTAGAAGATTGTTACCCGCTTTCATCCTGTTGGAATGGTCGCTTTTCTTTTCTTCTGCTATTTCTTTAAACGCACTGGTCATCGATTCCAGAACATTGACAGATTTTTCCTGCCCAAAGGAAAATGAATGTTTTATTATCTTTTTACTAAAATGTATAAAATCTTATGCTGCTGTTACTAATCTGATTAAAAGAACTTTAGCTCAAATCTAGTTTTATAATAATTTATTACCTGCGAAGCCTGAGATAGCTCTTCTTTGTCTTCAGTTACTCCAGCCACAACAGACGCCACTTGAATTAGAGTTTCTATGTTATCTGTGATATTTACTCTGGCCATGTGTTGGATCACAGAGTCTTTGATCTATGAAATATGTTAATTAGTTGTGCAAGGCGAAAAGGTTCTTTCTAGTAAAAGATAATTTTATCCTGCTGTCAAAGCGCTTTTGTGAAGCCCATTAAGCAAGTACCGGCCAGCGAACAACCTGGATTCAGATTTAACCACTACTTGGTAGAGTAACAACCATGAACTCAGGTTCCACTGTCTGGTACAAGTGGATTCCAGCAAGCGCAATATTTTTTTTGTTTTCCATGGACTGATTTTTATACTTAATTTGAATTTAAAGATGCTTTACATTTTGGAAAAATTACAGCTATGTTTAAATGCATTTGTATCAGTAAACACACGCCTTTGAATTTAATCTGAAATACTTAGCACACGTGGAATTTGTTAAAAAGTGTCAAGTAATTTGAGCTTTTTGAAAACCTACGAGTGAGTGATCGCACTTCACGTCACAACAAAAGATTTGATTGGTTCTTACCAAACCTTATTATTTATTAGTCATAAGTGAAAGTTTCTTTTTAAGTAGAGTACTAAAGTGATGACGTCACTAACATTTGATTTGTGAAATCATTAATTTGGTTGTAATATTCAGAAAGAACAAGAATATTCAGAAAGAACAAGAATATTCAGAAAGAACAAGATGAAAATTGCCTCCAAGCCTAGATTTAGCATTTTGCCACCAATCAGTGATCAGATATTGCCACAGTTATGCTCTGATGACCCAATACAATTGTTTTTTAAATTGAATGTAAGAAGAGAAAACAATTTTTAAGCCCTTGTCGGGAATCGAATCCCACATCTTCGGTTTACTAGTCCGACGTGTTAACCACTGCACTACAAGGACTAACCACGCTGGAAACGCAGCCAGTTAATGTAATGTATGAGGTAACTGCAGGGATCCCAAGGCAT
>JAOBBB020364236.1:0-10183 GCA_025331005.2 Zoanthus gigantus
TTTGCTGTTGATGGCCTTTGGATAAAGGCCGAAATATACAAGTTTAAAAATGATTAATCTTCTCGTTATTTTATTTAACTCTAATTTTAACACGAGTCTCTAGTTAACCCTTTCAGTCCCAGTAATGTATTGTTGAATTCTCCCAACTTGAGCCCATACTTTTCACTGAATATGTTTGTGAGAATTTTACTTTTAATCTTTAGTAGTTTGCTTTGTTTGATCAATTCTTATTTTCTCATTACCAAGTGTCTTATTTTATGTATGTTATGTAAGGAGAAGTTGGGTGTTAAAACTGACTGGGACTGAAAGGGTTGAGGGTTAGTTACTGAATGTGAGTGGAATGATAGTAACTAACAGTTATGTTAACAGATAAACTGAAATCACGTGATCGCTTCTGACCAATTGCACGCGCGGATTATTTTATAATGAACGAAGGTTGCTTATTATTACAAAATTTCTTGAGCGATAACAGAACAATTGGGCCTATCGGCCTAACTTGAAGTTCATTCGTTTTTGAAGTCTAATTCCTAATTATCTGATGTAGATTTCAAGATGGGATAAGCCAGATTAACCAGATGAAAACCTCGAACTTAGAACGGAGTTCAGCAAAACAAGTGATGTCGCTATGGGAATCTCAGTTAAAGACATACCCTTGAGTCAACTCCTTTGTTAGTCTTACTCACCATATCAAAAGAGCCGTTCTTCAAGCTGAAATATGTGAGTATAGCGGTATTAGTAAGACAAACAATTAATTACATAGTACAAACGGATTGAAAGAAAAAAACAACAACAAAAGACAATCATTCCTACACAAGAAAATAAGCCAAATTTTTAACATGCAGGTAGGTAAAACTGAGACAGATATATTCTTGAATTCATAGAAAAAAATTGTTTTATGTACCCGAGGACTTTCGAAGAAAGAAAAGTCGCTGATATCAATTGTCTTATCGTTCAAAATAAAGCAATATGAGTTAGATCACAGAGTTCCTACACTCACTTCTAATCTACTTCGTATATTTTATTGTAAATGTTTACTTTAAGGTAAACCAAGCGTAATTCCCTTATATCATAATATATTACATTATCACACATGATATTGTTAGTTTATAACATATTACATTATCACAATGTTGTTAGTTCATAACATATTAGATTATCACACATATTGCTAGTTCATAGCATATTACATTTTATTACTTAGATATGAGTGTTTTATCGAAAAAGAGACAACTCGTATTTTCCATACGAAACTACATCCGGGATACGAGTGAGATATTTTCCACATCCTCACTAGTGTAGATATCGCTGACGTCATTCCTTTGTTTTTCCTTTGTTTTTCGACTAGTTTTTTTAACTATTGAAACACTCATATCTATGTAGTAAAAAGAAAATTACACGTTGGTTTGAAGATATGAAGTTTATCTTCTCGTAGAAAAAATATTTACTCCACTCGAAGATTAACTTCATCTCTACGCGCAACCGTGTAATATCCTCTATATCACACATATTGCTAGTTCATAACATATTACATTATCACACACATTGTTATTTCATAACATATTACATTATCACACACATTGTTATTTCATAACATATTACAACATCTCACATCAAATCATGTTCCTAACCTTTGGCAATACTGCGCTATTAGTTGGTGCTCATCGTCCCTAGGAAACGAAAGATAACACATTATTAAAATTTTTAACACATAGCAAACAAACAAAATCTCTTGTCGGGAAAGTAATCCAACAAGTTTAAACATTGAATTGGTTTTGGTTTAAATAGTAGAATATTAGTGAGAAATTGATACTTGTACGCAGTCGAGATAGATTTCGTCTCACGCTATTTCACAACATTACCAAACAAAGTCCAGGTACATTGACTGTAGAATATGATGCAAGGCGTAGTTTTATCTAAGTACAGAGAAATAACAGATTTTGCAAAAGAAATTTTACGGTACATGTAATTTTTGCAAAAATAGGAATCTGGAATCCCAGAAAACAGAATTTTTGGAATCCAGAATCCAGCTCTAGGAATTCGTAATCCCGGAAAACTTTCGGAATCCAGAATCCACTAAGGTGGAAATTTGAACCCAGAACCGGGAACAACGAGTCCACCTCACAGAAATCGGAATCCAAGAATGTCACGAATTATCTTACACTGGGAGAGTGTTGGTTTAAACTAGCTTCCAGAGTTGAGAGAATTCCGCGATGCCAGTGAAAAAAGCTTGTTCATTTTTCTTTAAAACGACTATTGAAGTACTTTGACAATCAGTCGGAAAGCTTCGATCTGATTGACCACGAGCAACGGTATTTCTGCTTCATTTGAAATACCTACATGTAAACATTGCTTCAACAGTTACCAAAACTTTGAGATTTTGAAACAGAAAACAATTTTATAGCTCCAAACAAATGTAAAAAACACAAAATACCAAGAATATTAGTTTGAGCTTTATGTTGTGCAAAGCCAAACAAATACGCGAAAATATCACTCGTGGTACTTGTACAAAACACCTCTGCAAATCAACTCATTACCTGTAACAAGTGCCAAGCCTAGAAATTACTTTCTGCTCTTGTCTTTCGCGCGTTTTAGTGAAACATTGTTAGCTTGTACCCTTAAAAAGAAAGCTGGAAAGTTAAACTAAATCCTTTACAAGCCAAGTGTCCTTTGGAGCCGGCCCTTATCTCTGTATACTGTAATGTTGGCCAGATAAGAGCCTTTAACTCCCCCTGGACGGAACACTCATCCGTCACAGGTTAGCTCCCAGCAGACGCTGGTACTTATTTACCTACCCCGGTAGGATGGAAAGCTGAGACAGCTTTGGGGGGAAAGGTCAAACAAAACTTCGAATATCGGCAGAGACGGTTATCGAACCAAGAGTCTTGTGGTTAGAAGGCAGAGAACTTATCAACTGCGCCACACAAGTCGCTGTTCTTCATGAGATAGAACAAGAAAATAAGAGGCAACTTATTTTCATATTTTTCACCGGTCACACTGACAAAGAACGTTACTCCTAAAATAATAAACTAAGCGAGGTGAAAAGCTAGGGAAAACTCTTTTGGATTTATGAGTCCTCAATTTACACGTACAAATACCAGTCAAACATACATCAAGAGTATTTCTTGAACTTACATATTTCTATTAGGAAACTTCGTGTTGTTATTCCCTTCAGCTTCAGCCAATCTAAGAAGAAAGGTATATATTAAAGTCAAGTATGAGATGTTGCTAACTTCACCCGAGGATTCAAAAATGGTAACAACAAAAAGTCGATATTTATAGTATCAATAAAAATAATAATACTGACAATAATGATGAAAATTATAGTAATAATAACAATAATAATAATAATAAGAAGAAGAAGAACAAGAACAAGAACAAGAACAAGAACAAGAACAAGAACAATAACTGAAACTGAAGCATTTTTTTTATGAGTGTTTGTGTTAGCATCTCTCTAGGAACGAGACAGTTGCTGAAATTTTAGACGAACATCTTGTCTTTAATTTCTAGAAGACACAGGTTCTGTCATCAAAATTCCTCAAACACAGCTATCAACAAATCTGCAATTTCAACTTAATCTCAAACTGGAATTAAAAGATATTTTAGACAACGTGTAATATTGTGAATCTTAACGCAACTGAGTTGCCGTTATGGCTACGTCATGACAAACGGCCTTTTCATTTCCATGATTGCGTAATCCTTTGCGTGTGGTTCCTGTTTTGAGATGGATTTTCGATCCTTTCTCAAATTATTTCTTTGACCCCCCGTTTATATCAAAGTTCCTCTTTATCCAAGATCATATTTTTACATTCTCCGTGCTCAGAAGGTTGTTACCCAATAATAACAAAAACATATTTGCTTCTATCATGACTGGATTAAGTTAAAACTAGTTAAAACTGTTATTCATAACCTACAAACTCATACAAAGTTTGATTTTGGTACAAAACCTGCCACCATTCTGTGTTCAAACAATTTTAAAAAAAGAACTGACAAAGACCAAATTCGCCTTTGCTTTAACAATCTCCATCTGTTGTCCACTGACAAACGAAAGGCACCAACCTGTGGGCGAACATTCCAAGTCTGTTGTGAACTTCGTTATTAACCGCCTGTTGTGATGAAGGCATCGGGGGCCTGGTACGAAAAGCACACAAACATTATCAGCTTATGACATTTTATCTTATGTTTTGTGCCTATTCAGTTCAAGTGAGCTATACTAGAAGAAATAGATATCTGAACAGACATAACTAGAATGCTGCTGGAAAAAGATAGCAAAACAGTTACTGTTCATCAGCAGGATGCATAAATTGTGTGCAATTCTACAATTGGTTTCCGCTCCATTAAATCCTGAAGATAATTCTAATTAATATCTAAGCATAAACGTGTGTGTCAGGTCTATTCAATTTGTCATATATTTGACTACCAAGCGAGAAGCAAAGGATTCTATTCCTGGTCTTGATGAGATTTGATTATCACATCTTCCTATCGCCACAAAGTTCTCAAACAAGGAGGTTCACAAACTAGTTCCTCCACTCCCCGCCTCTCTACCCCATTTCAACTCTTTACACCACAATTGTATGACACTGCTCCATTTTACAAGAACTGAAAGCCTTAGCTTTACCGATTAGAGAAAACTAGAAACTTTCACAAAGTATGCATCTCATAATTAGTTGTCATAATAAATCAACCTTGTGCCTTTCCTTTAGGAGAGTCATGTTAATACAGTGGTCATCAGCCGCAAGTCCTACATCTTCAACCCAGATTGAATCCTGGGCTCCGCACATGGGCTGAGATTAGTCAATCTGACTCAAAGGATTTTCCTCCGCGAATTCCGGTTTTCCTCCCTCTGCAAATTTGACTTTAATGCCAAGATCTGGGCCGTCGGGCGATAAAACATTAGGCACTGCAGACTGGGAAGAATGGGCAACCACTTCCTTCGCCATAAAAAATCCAAACACCCCAAAATAAAATATTATTTATCAAAACCTTTTGCCTTTCAAACAAAAAGCGATGTATACCTTTTTCACTACACACGTTTTCTTTAAACTTTAGGAAACGCTTTTTAATCAAAACCTTTTGCCTTTCAAACAAAAAGCGATGTATACCTTTTTCACTATACACGTTTTCTTTAAACTTTAGGAAACGCTTTTTAACATTTATCATGCAGATAAATGGAGCGAAGCATAAGAGCTGATAAATGGTTTCCTGAATTTTCCCAAGACCAAAAGTGTGTGTGTTATGCGAACGAAAGGATGTGTGATTTTCTACTTGCATATCAGTATTTAAGCAAAGAGAGAAGTAGAAGCCAGTCATTGTGGTCTAGTTCTCAAAAATTTAATCATTTTAAAGTTGTACTAAGATTTGGAAATACCGATTTATATGATGTTATGTTGTATAAGTGTGTGTGTAAACGAGGATTTAAATGGGTTGTGCTCACTCGCTAGACACGCACCGCATTTCAGTTACTATTTGGTTGTAGGTACGGGAAATTCAGGAAAAATTCTTATACGGTTAGTTAAGTACGTTAAGAGAAAAGTTTAAAGTTTAAAGTTTAAAAGTGATAAAGTTTTTATCGGTCAAACTCAAGAGCCCAAAGATCTAGGACTAGAGAACACAAAAGAGCGATTTTCAACATTGCATAAAAAACAATCATGATTTTGACCTTAACGACGTCAAGGTCATTGACCGCTGTTCCCAATGGTTAAAAAAATTATTTTTAGAAGCGTGACACTCAATTCGCGAACCGAATGCCATTAATGAACACATTTACATTCCTGACAATTACAAGGCCCTTGGCAATTCCAAGTGACGTTTCTGCGGCTCTTTTTAAAAGCACTCATTTCATTCCATCTTTATCTTTAAAAGCACTCATTTGCAAGCCATATTTATGCTGAAGAAGGTTATAGTATTTTGACTGAAACGTCCTTATACAAATTTTTAGTCAGTGACAACAATTTGTAATTCTTAAGAGAAAAGTTATGCACTTACGTTTCCAGGTTTCCTCCCTCCAACACGGTTTGTATGGGAAGATATCCAAGTTTCCTTGGTGGTTTGTTCTTGTACCGTCTAGTTTTAAACTTGTTGCGGACCATGGTCAAGAAATCTTTTGCATCTTCACCAGAAGTCGTCTAACAGAGTCAGGGGAAGAGAAATTACCAAACACAACATAAATAACTAGTTTTTGTAATCATTTCTTAACGGTATCGTGGCTGGCCCAGTTGGTAAGATCTCTGCCTTCCGACCACAAGGTCCCAAGTTCGATCCCCGGCTCTACGGAGATTTGAACATTTTTCTGTGACCTTTTTTCCCGGATAATCTCGGATTTATTGATAAACACGTTTAAAGTTGTGGTTTACTACAGCTGTTTTCGTATCGCTTAAATAATTTCATCGAGTTTTATAATACACTGAAACACAGAACCGATCTTTAATAAGAATCACAAGAACCGATCTTTAATAAGTTACTTAAAGATTTCTTGTAATCTGATATTTTTAACCCAACAAATTTGTCGACAATCTTTTACCTATGACGTTATTTTATCTCAATCTTGATGAAATTTCAAATAAACTCCATTACAGGATCTCAAACGTAATCTTGATAATTATGTTTCGATGTATCAACTGGTAGGGGCTCGTGCAAAGTTGTACAAATTATTGCCAAAAAAAACTCGAAGTTGTATAACTACCTTTACCCAGAATTTTCATATTTAGCTAACAGACAAAACCACATATTATAAACTCACCGATAAACAGTACTGATGCATTGGGTGAGTCAAACGGTGATTATGAGAAGATCGACCAGACCAGAAACAGCTCTGCAAGATATATCAAACAGACTCCCTTCATATCTTTTTGAAAGTAATCCTTTTAAACGTCTTATTATGGGCTAAACACATTATTGAATATATTTTAAACTACTGAAAAAATAAAGTGTCAAAAACATAAATAGATATAAATATTTCAGGTAGGTTGGTTGCAATGAGGAAAGCCTCACAAAATAAATTTTGTAAATTGTGTACCTGAAAATTGCTTCTGCAGCAGGAATGCAGGAACCCATTATCGTCCTCAAGTCCTTCTCCCTTCCTTCTCCCTCCATTCCCTCCCCACCCTCCCAAAAAAAATCACAACCCCAGCAATCCAACTAACAATTACAGTTGAAGGATAACGCTTGAAATGTCAGGTCCTTACATCAACTACAGCGATGATCAACCTTAAGAAGTCTAAGCTACAGTTGCTGTAGCAGGACTAATTCTCCAAACATCAGCTATTTACACTGCTAACGGTGATGATAATAAATATTTAACTCATGTCTAAATTACAGTTGCTCTGACGAAACAGAAAAACAGTAACGCTCAAAGCATCACTTTACACAACTTACGGTGATGATCAAAAGTTTTGCCCTTACCGCGACTTCAGGATCCACAGCAGGCCTTCATTGATGGTTCACCTACTCCTCTACCGGATGGCATAGCTTTGAAACAGGCTAACATGGCCTTAGTGCCCATTTTGGTGGCTTCACGTTAGCTATTATCATGATTGTGCTATCTATACCTAATGTTCATCTTTATAGCCACAACTCACCACCATTACGCTTTCGCTACCTTTTATGTTCTTTGGGAACCTGAGCCTGTTTGCTAGCTATGCCATGCTGATTACGCCTAAAAAGCCGAAACAGCTGCCCATGTTTTCTGGTAATCAAGCTCACTATGAGATAAAGCCTGCTACCAAAGTGGCCTTAGTACCCATTTTAGTGGCTTTAAGTTAGCTACTAGCACGTTTGTACTATCCGTATACTTGACGTAACTATATCATTAAAGCCACATCCCAAAAGCACTGCGCTTTCACTACTACAAAGTCACAGTGCTCGATATATTAGCATGTTCTTTGACCTACCTGGCAGAGGTCGTAGTTGAAACACTTCAAACAGCGAAATCTGTAAGAAATATCCAAAGTATTAGATGTTTAAACAAGAACGTTTGACGTTTTGTAGAGGCAAAAAAATGTGAAAGACTAGCAAGAATACTCACCTGAATCCAACGATTGGATATTCCTTGCAAATATTGCATTTAGCTTTGTGTTTAACTGAAATAAATTCATAAGTTAAACTGAGTGATAGATGCACATTTTCAAATCTCAAAACAAACTGCAGTAGTACTGCTTGTGAGTGTAGATATTTGGGCAACAGAATTAAAAAAAATACACAAATACATATAAAAATGAATTAATAAATAAATGAATGAAAGAAAGAAAGAATAAATGATTGAATGAATGGATGGATGGTGAATGAATGATTGAATAGATGAATATGATTGATTGAATGAATGAATGAATGAATGAATGAATGAATATATGAATAAACAAATGAATAAATGGTGGAAAGATGAAGGAATAAATGATTGAATGCCGGGACAAAATAAATGAACGAATAAGTGACTGAATGAATAGATGAATGAATGGATGGTGCATGAATGGATGAATGAATCAAAGAATAGACCATATATAGGCTTATAAATGCAGTTTGCATTCAATCGCATACTGGAAAAACTAAGATTTTACGATCATCTCAAATATGGTCTTATTCAGGCTCAACTACTGTCTCAAGAAATTCGACCCTTAGTGTTCGTGATCGCACGATCCTACCCATGGCCAATAAGGATCGTAATTCTCGATAATTCAGTTGCCTGATGAAGACTATACCAAGTTGTACGTTGCATGTTTCCAGTAAGCGCTTTAAACTGCATTATCGAAAAACTGGATAAAAGGAAAACATAAAGTAACAATATTTTCAGTACGAGCTAAAAACGTTCTTATATCAATTTCGGAGCCAGAGTGCAAAGATTGAAGATCAATTTCTGCTATTTTCTTTTACGTGTTTCGTTAGAGCCATTGTGCTTTGTGCTTCATTATGTCGCTAAATAGCGAAATATTTTAACACGTTAAGCTCAACGCAAATGGCTTCAACATTTTAACATCTATTCTATTTTATCGAATACTGTTCACGAAAGTTAAACGATGCTAATTCCTGCGTGGGCAAATGCTTTAAACATTTGTTTAGATTTTGTTTCAAAAATGACTTCACGTCAAGTCTGGTATTCAGTGCCAGGCTTGTTAGCTTAGCATGCGTTTATTCGATAATGTTGAAAGACCCGCGCAAACGACTTCAACTACAATCAACATTTTGAGAACAAAAGAAAAGTCGAAAGAATGATGAAGCAAAGCTTAAACCCTTTCAGATTCTTTCGACATCCTTTCGACTTTGTTTTTAATGTTTTAACATGTTTAAAAGGGGGTAGCAAATGGTTTTAACATTGCGTTTTGATAAAATCGAATGGACGTTGAAGCAAATGTTGAAGCCGTCTGCACCGGGCTTTAGTTCTACCTGCTTCAGCGGCAGCCATGCGATGCAGAGTGGGAAGCCACACGATTGATTGGGGTTCGGCTGATAGCCAGTACAAGAACTGAGGACAGTCTACCTGTGTCTTGGCTTTATTCTGAAATAAAATGAATTTTGTTTCAGTAACAGGACTGACTATGAAGAAGACAGAAGAATAAAAGCAAAATATTTCAAAAGTGTCAAGAAGACGTTAAGCCTCGAAGGTCTTCCTTAAACACATCCAACAATCTTGTGCAGTGCAGGCAATGGGGCCTGCTTTAGCTCGCTACTTATGCGTCCATCATGGTGAGACGATCCGGGCTACGTAAGTGCTTAACATCATCCACGCCAATGCAAAACGGTTGGCTCATGCGGTTAAAAATTTCAAGGGAGCGACTCATAACAAGTTAAAGAGGTCTCCATCGAAAAACTCTCCTGGTGCTTAGAAATTAAGCATCTTCCTTAAACTCTTGACTTTTCCTCATTCTTGGTTTTTGTACGATCCCAAGGGGCACAAAAAACAATAGACATAGCAGCCATGTTGGTGTCCCAAACCAAAAAAAAAAAAAAAAAAAAAAGTTCTTTTGTTAAGAGTACACCAACATGACCACCGTGACGTCAGGTAAAAACCGGCAATTGCGTAGTTTTCTGTAACGATCTGCATATTTTATTATCAACATTGCTACTACAATCATTATTAAAGTATTGTGTTCCTAACAAATTAACAAATATCACAATTTAATTCGGTAAGTATTGTGTTTATAAGTGTTTTTTTGAGCCATTTTCAACTGCAGAAGCCCCCAGGCTGGCATCATAA
>JAOBBB020364330.1:0-10183 GCA_025331005.2 Zoanthus gigantus
GAGTGCTCATCAAATTTCGAAAATGTAATAATACGCACAATTTTCTTTTGTAATAAATATAGTGGTTGTATAGTAGTTGTATAGTAGATATACAAAAAATTGAAAGGAAGACATACACCATTTTAGGGCATGTAGTCAACTTTGCATGTGCTCTTGTTCCAGGGGATATGAAGTGGATAGCCTCATAATGCTGGAGAACTGAGCAATTCTGCACACTACTTCTCCACATTTGCAAATGCAAATGCTGATATGACCACTGTTAACGGTTCTATTGGCAACAAAGACTGGCGACCATGGAATTATGATGATCGCTTGAAGGTTGCAGCTGCAGTTGAAGAGTACAAAAAACAGTTAACCGATTCTTCAAATGCATAATCAACCATTCGAACAAAGATTTCAAAATTCATTAGAGAGCAAAAGTCAAGGCAAGAGTTTGAGCCTCTGATGAATGAACATGTAGATTCATGTTATGCAGAGCAATTGCATTGTGCAGACAATGCATATCAACAACTTTTTAGGTGCCTTTTGAATGAAGCAGTGGCCAGAAGTACTGCATTCTTGAATGTTAAAACTATCCATGAATTATCTGAAGAGGTTCCCATGAAGAAGTTTTTAGTCACACTTAAAGAAACTTGTAGAGCAAGAAGGCTTGACAAGAAAGTAGTGCAATGGTGGAATGATGGCAGAAAGAAAAGTTTGAGTATCGATTTACAGACAAAGAGACTAAAGCTTTTTGCCACTATTTTATGTACCTAGTGGACTCCCTCCTCATAAGGGAGCATGACCAACCATCTTAAAGGCTGTTGCTCATGTCAATAGCTTTTGCCTCCTTAAACCTCACAAATGCCATTTCTTTGTTCAGTAGGGTTAATATTGACCAGGTGACCATTTCTGAGTCGAAAAAGGGTTGTTCTCTTTAATTCAATGCATGCTCTTTACTACTGTTATTCCAACAACATGGACTGTTGGATATGTTATTCCCTTCCACACGCGTTCTTTATGACAAGTTCAACTTAGGACTTGGCGTTAATACAATGCAGGGGAGAGAGGCAAAACATGTTTGCCTATCTGCATTTGCCAAGCATGCAACTCTTTCAAACAGATGGATTTCTGTGATGCGCCATGAATTTGTAAGTACAGCGTTTATACGAAAGGCTGATCCTGCTGGCTTCAGGTATAAGAAGTCAAAGGATAAATATATACCAGACATAAGCAAACCAAGCATTTGATACTGTGGATTCATTAAAAGTGCTAGTGTTCAGCACTGTGTTTACTGTTCTTCTAGTTTTTATCTAGAAATACAGAAGTGTGCTACACAAGGTTCATTGACTAGTGACATCTGCACCATGCTAAGTGTAGTATCATAATACTATGTGCAGACGGATGAAATTGAAGCCAAACTTAGCATACCACGAGGTAGTTCATTGTTGGAAGAAAAGAAATAAAATATTTTCAAAAAAGTTTTAACAGATTTTATGACATGTTTTTTAAGTGTTTAGATAAACATTCCACAAAACAGATTGCTTTGGTTATTGGAAGCCTTTGTTTGTTAGTAACCGACTCAGGCAAAGAAATCCATTGTTTATATAAATAAAGGTATATACATTAACTTTTTATAAAAGTGTAAACCATTTTAAGGGTTTTGGTGGTTATAATATTACTGCATCCTTTTTGGCAGGTATTTTATATTTCTAAGGATCTTGAAGAATATTAACTTATGTATACTCCACTTTTTTTAAATTAAGAACCAGTAAAATTTTGATCAGGCTCAATGTTCTTATTTTTTTTAATTCAGAAGTTTGAGGCTGAAAATTTTTTTATTCTATTCTTAAATAGAAAATATTTTTAAATAGAAAATCAACTATAATGCCTTTAGGTGCTCATGTATGCTCTCTTTTTCTTGTATTTCAGCAGACAGTATCTTCAGTATTTTTGGTGAAAAGAATGTGTGTAACCTTTGCTATTACTTTTTTTCTTAACATTTGCATTTTAGCTTCAGATTGTTCTTTATTGGTTATTTTTTCAGATATTTTGAGCCTCACTGTTTTTATTAAGTTTGTTCTTAATAAAAAATAAAGTATTAATAGTTTTAAAAGTGTTCAGATATTTAAATTATTTATTTATGAATAAAATAAAAATGATTTTAGGTACAGTGGAACCCCGCCTTACGGTCACCTCGTTATTACGATCACTTTTTTTTGGCCCGGCAAAACGGTCATACATTTTCTTATAAAAAAACCCCGTTAATACGGTCTCCCATTAATACGGCCAACGGCCAATTTTCCAATGTCCCAACTCATATATTTCTTTATAATTCAACCCCGTTAATACGGTCACTTGAGAAAATCAAGACGCACCTGATGTGTCAACTTCACTGATCTCTGTCATTTACTTAATCTTAACTTTCACACCCGGTACCCTGACAGCAACATCCGCTTATCTGCTAAATTAAAAAGTCTTCTGGTTAGAAAAATTACAAAGTATTTATTCAAGTTCTTGTGCGTGTCAAAAAGCAGAACGGCATCCTGGCAAAGTGTTTTCTTTTCTTGCTTTTTTTCTTGCAGCTTGACTCTTGTTCTGTGGTTCTTTTGCGAATTTGTCTCATCGAAAGATTGTTTTCAATATCCAGAAGGTTTTTCAGCAGCTTAATGAGATTTTGTGGTCCCTCAAATCTATAAAGACAAGGGACTTCCATGCCTTATCCACCACCTCGATTAACAGCTTTCCCGACAACTTTAACTTCTGCTGTGCACCCTTTCTTTGTTAGAAAATGACGAATAATCCCTGTCCCTTGCTTTGTGCTTCCAAGGTCCGAGGTACGTGACCCACTACTTCACCAATTTTCACAACTGCAACTGCATTCTTGTCCTGCTGATTCTTTGGCTCGTGGTGCAAGTCCAGAACTTCGCCAATAGTGATTTCTCAGGAATCTTTATAAGCATGATAACCCCTCACCAAAGACGGTACTTCAACTTCCCCAATGTTTAAATCTGAAATAGCGCATGGAGCAGTAGCAGAACTTGCTACATTTTTTGTTGCCATGTTTGATAGTGTATTACTGTAGTGTGAACCGTTTCAAAAACTAACAAAGGGTTATCTATATTTGACAGGCGAATGTATCCGATTCTTTGCACCTTTGTTTAATCATAAAATCCTCAATCACGTTTAGCCTTTTCATTCCATTTGGAAGGTTTGATGCTATGTCGGCTTCAAGCAAACGAAAGCGAGAGGAGCTTGATCTTAAAACACGGTATGATGTTATTCAGTTTAGTCGAGCCAATCCGCGAAAGTACAAGAAAACTTGCTGAAAAGTTTAATTGCGGCAGAACCCAAATCCACGTTATTTTGAAAAAGAAAGATGAGATATTGAAGAACTATGAGGCGAACTGCTCAAGCAACATGAAAGATCAAGAGGGGCAAAGCATGACGAAATCGACAATGTGCTACTGGACTGGTTCCGAAAGGCCCAAAGCAAAAACATGCCAATTACTGGTCCCATGCTATAAGAAAAGGCAATGCAAATTGCAAAGGTTTTAGATGTAAGCAAGATGAATTTAAAGCATCAAATGGATGGCTAGACCGCTTCAAAAAGAGGAACGGGATAAAGGCAAAATTTATTTCTGGAGAGTCTGGTGCCGTGAGCGAAGACATAGTTGATTCGTGGCAGGAAAGGCTACCTGATATACTGCAAGGATGGGCACCGCAAAATATCTGTAACATGGACGAAACAAGGCAGTTTTTTAGAACATTGCCAAAAAAGCCGCTTGCAGAAGCATCCCGCAAATGCACAGGGGGAAAACAATCAAAGGAAAGGTTGACTTGTGCTCTCTTTGTCAATACGGCCGGGGATAAAGAAAAGCCAATTATTATCGGAAAGTCTGCCAACACAAGATGCTTCAGGGGTATTTCAGATAGAGCGTCACCCCAATGCTACTATTATAATCAACCAAAAGCGTGGATGGAAGGTAGTATTCATGAAGATATTTTAGTGAAGCTGAACGCGCGATTAAGAAGGGAAAATCGCAACATTCTTTTGTTCATGGACAATGCCCCATGGCATACAGAAGATAATTGCGACAAGTTCTCTCATAATAAAGTCGTGTTTCTGCCCAAAAACACTACAAGCCGTCCGCAGCCACTCGACCTTGAAATTATTCAGACTTTTAAGCTGAATCAATCGGTGCGTGGTCACGGCGAGTGGTCACGTTTTTTAGCAGCTCTGCCTAACTCTACATTTTTATATCTTTTTCCTGTATTATTGCCTAAAATGAAGGTTCTTCTGCTAAGAAAAATCTTAGCTGAAGTAAATTTAGATACTACTGGGCCTAATGTAAACTTGGAGAATCAAATATCTGAGTACTTTGAGAACAAAACGTACAGCTCTGTGGAAGGTGGTGGCCATCTTGGCGATTCTAGTCTTGATAAAGCAGAAGAGAGTGTGCTTGTCTCTCATTCTACTTCTGGCCCAAGTGAACCTGTTGTGGCTACAGTTGTCTTTCCTTCGTCTGCTTCAAGTTTAAGTGAATGTTCGGATGTATGTAAGTGCTATGCTGTTGTTGATGAGCTTCGGCATAATGTTATGGAACTGCAGAGGTGCAAAGTTGATTCTATTCATGTTCCGGCCAAAACTAGAGAAATTTCTCTGCTTAGTGAACAGAACAAATCCCTTGAAAAGTCGATTGAGGAACTTAAAAGCGAAAAAGATGCTTTGTTGGTAGCTCTAAGGCTGGTTTCTACCAATTTACTGGCTTCGTCTTGCTCTTTCGATGGGTCCATCGCACCACGTGTTCACGAACCTGAGTCAAATGCTCAAGCTCAACGTCCAACTATAACTGTACCAAGTCCTACCACTTCATCTACAGTAATGGAGCAGCGATTCCTACTACTAATGTAGTTGTCATTTTTGGAGACTAAATTGTTAAATTTGTTGATGGTCGCAAGGTCTCTAGAAGCAGTGATGTTAATGTGTCGGTCCATTCTTTCTCTGGTAGTAGAGTTGAAGACATGAAGGATTATATCCAGCCGTCCCTTAAGAAGAAGCCTGATGAAATTATCCTGCATGTTGGAACTAATAATTTATCATCAGATGAGCCTCTGGAGCTAGCTAATAACATCTCTAGCTTAGCAAAACTTGTTCAAGAATCTTCAATTAAGGTGTCTCTTTCCTCTATTACTACTCGAGACAAGAGAAAGAACGAACCTGACCTAAAGCACAAGATCAGCAGTATCAATAATCATCTTAAAGAGCTGGCAAGATCAAATGGCTATGGTTTCATAAACAATGATAATATTGACTCTAACTGCTTAAATAGAGGTCTCCTACATCTGAATGCTGAAAGGTACCCATAAGCTTAATGATAATTTTAAAGCTCATATTAGTACATGATAGTAGGTGTTAGCTTCACTGCCGACATCCTAAAGTGTAATTGTCAGCTCATCCTTTTAGTGAGAGAATGTGTCACTTCCTATACAGCAGCATTGCATGTCAAAGACGAGAAACATAGCACCTTACGAGATGCCCTAATCCACTTCTGCATAGAAATTCGACCACTTGACGGTCCCCATGCTGTAATACGCACTGACCCTGCCCCTGCCTTCAAGTCTCTCGTCAATGACGCCACTCTCCACCACCACAGGATCACCCTGGAACTTGGACGTGCTAAAAACTTAAACAAAAATCCAGCGGGCGAGAGAGCAGTGCAAGAGTTAGAAAAGCAGCTATGCAGACTAGAACCAAGAGGAGGACCAGTATCAATGATAATGTTAGCTATTGCTACTGCCCAACTTAATTCCAGAATCCGCTCTCGTGACCTGTCTGCCAGGGAGATGTTGACTCAGAGGGACCAATTCACCAGCAACCAACTACCCTTCTCTGACCAGGAGCTCATCCACCAGTAATGTGAGCAACGTCTCCACAACCATTCCCAAAGTGAGAAATCCAAAGCACCCCTTGGTAAAGTAAGAAGGACCCCACCCCTATCAGTAGGAGATGTTGTTTACTTGCAGTAGAGATAGCTACATTGTTACTGCAGACTGAAACGGCTCTTGGTTAAATATATGCAAGTTTGCCAACTCACAACTGAAGAACAACACCTACTGAGTTAATAGAAACGACTGTTACAAGGTAGAGTCACGCATCCCTGACAGGAGCCGCACAGATGATGTCTCATCAGATCAATCCGACGACGAAACTCAAATAGATATCCTGACAGTAACCTTGCCTCCAACCCCTCCTGTTATTCCCCCAGAGATAGCAACAGTACCATCCCAAGACAAGCAGTATGCAGAAACACCACCCATGGATATCATAGACGTCACCTTCAATGGAGCCCTGGACCACATGACTGATGACAAAATAGTTCCCCTAAGACGTTCCACACAAGAAAGGCGCCCTCCCCCACACTTCGCTGACTACGTCTTTTCAAAGAAGCTTTTTATTGATATTATTCATATATCTATTTTACTATTTATTTTTATTACCATTTTTATCATTTTTATATTATTTCCTTATTTCACAATTAGATTAAATAGGTTTCAGTATACTTATTCTAATGTATATAATTTTAATGTAATGCGCATTTGATCATTTTAACGTAAAATCTGCAATATAAGAAATTAAATTATTATTATTATTATACGTTACAGACTTCTGATGGACATACTTACATGAACCATGCTGTTATTAATACTGTTACAAATCATATGTTAGCATCATAGTAACAGATTATGTTTACTTATTGAACATGCCCATTTGTTCTGTCAGCTGGGTATACCCAATTTGTTAACTGCTAGTTTCGAGCTGCATAGTTCTGTTGTTGTTATGTTCTTTTAGTTTATATGCACTAGGAGAAGGAAAAAGTGGTTGTGCCAGTGAGTTGTTATTCAGCAGTAGTGTTCACCCACATGCATACATTGGTCCTCCATTCTGGGTTGGCCATTTTACAATAAAGTTATACTGAGTTCCTGCGAGTTTTGTTTGTAGTCTGGTGCTAAACTATGCAAATTTTTAATTTTTTCTTTACACCAACCATAGCTAGTATATAGTTACCCTTTTGTCTCCCCCTCGGTTCCACTGTCCCATTTCCACAGTTCCATACCAACCATCCTCAAGCTTTTGTTGAACTACAAGATTATGTGGTTTAATAAGTGAATATGACTCCCCTGGAAGAAAATCTGAACCATCTCCACTTGAATACCATGACTGGGGAAAAAAATGTTTCATTTAAAATTTTTTTAATTAATCCTCTGAATTATAGGGAAGGTGAGTCAAGAAGATCTACAGACAGATACAGTAATTCATGACCACTAGAAAATGAGTTTTACCAAATTGATTTGTTCATCTTTGCACTGTATATTTAAGCTAATTAAGCTAATAATATTTATCACATAGCATGTGAAGGAAACTTTCTTAGCAATATGGTAACAAACATAAGATTTTGTAAAGCTATCAAGCTCTGAAAAGAAAAACTGCTCAAGTAGTCTAGTGCTCTTCCAAACACCAATTATATTATTACTGAGACAAGCATGTGGAATGAAACTGTTTTAGGGTGAAAAAACAATAAACATTTCACAATATATAAAAAGTACTTTTAGTTTAAAAATCAATTTTTGCTCATGTATCAATGCTGGCCAGTGGAATGTTGAGATGAAATCACCTCATATCCAACATCCATTCCAGATTTAAGTTTGGTTAATTATGAGAAGAAAGAACTAAAGTTTACAAAAAGGATAATCTATATATAATATATGGTTATATTTAGTATAGTTTATAGAACATCGGGGCCATTTCTGTGTGTACCAGAAGTGCTTCTTGATTGGTTGAGGGTCAGGGTGAACTTTATTTTAGCATTTTTCATTGGATATAAAACCATAGTTACATAATCTGTGTTACTACATGCTTCTGGTGCCAACAAAAGGAGCCAAATTGTCTCAACAATATACAAAGCATTTAATGAAGTATTACCCTTAGTGAGGAAAACAATAAAACGGAGCAAGCATTCTGAAAAGGGACTGAACTTGATTTGAGTGAAGATTTTCTTGCCAGCTGGCAAGTGCATGTATACAATGGGCAACCTCAACTGCATTCTTGAGTTTCAAAAAGCACCAAAATATTTTGTTCAATTTTTTTGGAATTTCAAAACACTGCAAATAAATTTGTTTGTAGCGAAACAATAACAATAACAATAATAATAATTAATTGATACTTTGAAAACATAAATATTTACATCAGTATTTAAAATCCAATAATTATAGAGTAACTTCAGACTAGTTTCTACTTTAAAAACAAAAATAAAATTATAATAAGTACTAATATATCATGATATGCACTCATGAATTGGTGAGTAAAGTCACTACTAATATTTTGTATTGTTTTTTATTACATAGATATGAGTGTTTTACTGCAAAATATGCCACCGGTAGATAAACTTCATATATTCGTTCTACCTCTATTTCTTTCATTAATATAATTATATAGTGAAAATACAATGAGTGATCAAATTAGAGAGAAATTTGAATTTACCGAGCAATGCACTTATGAATTGAACTCTAATCTGGGCTAAGTTACCATGGCCACAACGAAACAAGTAATGAATACATTTCATCTCTATCACACAATTGTACCTGTGAAATAGCCTCCAAAGTATTTTTGGAAACTTGCCCAGTAGTAGGTTACAAGGATATACAAGTTAATATAAACTGCATATAAAGTGCTAACAGTTTCAAAATGTAATGATCAATAATGCATATCTTTAACAAGAATGTGTCTGAGGTTACAATATTAAGCAGTATTTAAAGATTTTATTGTGGAATAATGGGAAATAATGGGAATGGGAAATTTACTTTTTAAAAAAGTGAAATAATTACTTTTTAAACGCATAAAAAGCACTAAACGCTCAAATGTATTTCTTCAAAAATACGGCAGATGGATGAGAATTGTCATTTTTTCAATGCATCTAAAAATTAAAGAACTTGAACTCAATGAAGACAATAAACGCGGCGAAGTAATTTATATGCTAAAGTCCTCTGTTTTAATTGATTATAATTAATGGTAATCTATAAACAGAAAATACAATAAATAATCTTTTAAAATTAAAATCAAATCAAAGTACATACGTACCACAAATTAAATCTTTTTACAACAAAAATATACAAGTGAAGTCGTTTTCAAAGAACAAACTTTTCGAACAGCCAGTAGTTACTAAAGAGAACATGCATCCCGGAAGTTAAACTAAACTCTAGCCAACTGAATCAATAACTACATGCAAGCAAAATATTGCCTCAAAGTTTCATTACTTTAAGCCTAATTTGAAACGCATCGCAAAATATTTTTAAAACACGTACTAAAGGTTATGTAATTCTCCTTTTGAGAGATACTGTACCTTCGTCCGATGTTTTCTGGTGGACTTCCAGAAAGGCCTAGGCATGCTTTGGAAATTTGTTTATAGGGCGATAGTGAACCAATATAATGGCCGGCATCAAATAATAATAAAGGCATTAAATATTATTTCTACGCCTTCGAGATCTCACGCAATCGCCTCACCCTAAGGAAGTAAAAGTAAAAATCGCTTTGAGTAATATTTCTATTGCGTGCAGGTCGTTTCGTTGGACGACTAGCAAATATAAACGACCGTACGTAGTCAATAGCTTTCGGTTTTGGCCCCACAGGTAGCCCATCAAACTCCCGTCATGAACAAATACAAGAAACCACATGAATGGGGACTTTGAACATTTGATTTTTACTGGGCTACCTGTGGTAAGCCCAGTCATAAAACCATATGAGTTGATTTCCCAAAGTTCCTTGCGGCGCCAACTAAGGTTGATCCACACTAAAATGTTTGACGAAGGTATCTTTTGAAACTAGAGGCAGTTATCAGGAATGCATAAATGAAAAACTATCAAAGAATTTACCACTGTGCAAATACCAAATGGACTAACCATGTGCCAGTAAGCAAATGTTTGTCATTTTATTTGGCGTCTGTTATTTTATCGCACTTCTTGTGTGTCTTATCACTTGCCTGCACAGAAGTTGAAACGGTATCCGATGTTTCAGTGACTGTGATACCGGATAAGAAACAGCTATGTTTTTATAGGTAACCAGCCATTTGTTACCTTGAAATTTGTCATTGTAACATGGTAAAATGTGTCATTAAATCACCTCAGAATGCAGGAAAAGTGATCTAGG